>JAJEKV010000058.1:1048986-1348952 GCA_021234155.1 Isoetes taiwanensis | reverse complement strand
CGCACCGTGAGTTCAGCATCCGCCCGGATGTCGTTAAAACACCTCGAAGCTTTTGTAATGAATATCTCTGTACGTCGTTTCAAAAGATATGGGACGCAGCTATTTTGGCCTAAGTGAAACCGGGCACATTCATGCAATACGACGGTCCTATCTTGGCACTAAAGGTCCCAGGTTATTTGTTGCTTCATTGGGTTCAGAACAAGCTTATAGCTATTGGCGACTGGAACTCCGCATCCTTCGTCCCACAATACGCGATTGAGACAGATGGAGCTGCCGCACTGCCGCGCCAGACTAAAATTTCGCCGCCATAAATATTGAAGATGAAAGTCATGTTCTTCTGCAGCCGCCCTTTGAGATAGTCCAAATCATTCCTGGATCCTAGCATTCCATTCCACGCCCACATCCTCACCAAAGTTCGCGGTATGACTTGGCGACTATACATACTTTGAGGTTCAGATAAACCGCCCGCACTATTGGAGCTCCTCATTGTTTATTTCCGTATTATGGTTTCACCATATTTTAGCGAGCCCTTGAAACCAAAGGTATAAATAGCTCTTCGAACCCTAGTAGTATTGGGATTAGAGCATCCATGACCTGGTTCGGTTCTCCGCGGGACTAAAACTCTATTCTATTTCATCTTTTCCAAATATGGACTTGGATCACGTTCATTCAACTACCTAGGATTTATTTAACCTATTATATATATTAGCAGAAGTGCCCGTGAGGCACAAATATTTCCGCTGACCGCTGATAAGTATGTGTAATGGGCATGGGGATGCCATTTCACCTGCATGAAACAACCGGAACCAGAACTCCCCGTATGGGCAATGAAGATCCCACCATTCCCTTGAATTTTGTTGTTGTTTCATCTTTTAGTAAGATTTTATCAGTCATTCCCATAGATAGTCAATTTTCAGCCAGAAAACCTCATCATCCTCGTCATTTCGTTATTCAAGCGCAGCCAGCTGTGTAACTCCGTTATCGTCGCCACCATTTCCATTCGTTAACGCAACCAAAATGAGGCAAGATTGCCGATACACCTGCTTCACCATTGCATCCTCGCTCAATGCCGTTTTCCTGTACAAGGAATCATGTTACCCTAAACGCCCGATGAAGAGAGCGACAAGCCCTTATTATCCCGCAAGAAGATATTTATTTATTCAAGACGGCGTCTTTCATTTGCTGATCTGCTTAGCCTTTCGCCGGTTTACATTTTGCCGTTCACGGAAGGCATAAACGGGCCTATCTTATGGTTAATATAAGAGAGGTGTTCTTATAATATAAGACCATGTTCTATAATTTGATTACTACTCAGAGTGTTTTGTTGCACGCCCACGGCTTCAGAGGCTTTCGAAGGTTTGCACGGCTTCAATATCTTGCCACGATGTTCGAGGTAGTTAGCATTACGTTTGAAGAGGTTGCTAATGAAGGTGACAATCTGGAATCATCCTTCACCTTCGTATTCTGCACGGTCACAGCCCACCGCCTATGAACTTAGTCCATAAGATAAATATCTTGAGTGAATCACCTCTATGCTGTATTGAAAGAGTTTTGTTTCGCTACCTTTCGCTAACTTTAATTGAATGCTGGAAAGCTCAAAGGGCGGCGTAATTCGTTAAAGTTAGCGGCACCCGTTTTCATAGTAAAATTCTCATGGAACCCCGAAATTTTGAGTTGCTTTAGATCGACGGGAAGGATGAACTCAATTCACCTGCTCATTCCACCTGCGCGAACCGGTACCAACGTTACGCTTTCACCCGTATCCGCTCAAACCTATTACCTGGGCCCATTATTTTCTACTTATTGTTCACCGATTCCGAAGATGCTTCGATTCCACCAGTCTCCGGCGCGATCTAAAAGTCTACCGCTCCGCTGTCTTGTGCAACAGTCAGTTTTTCTCCTCACCACTTTTTGGGGCGACCATCCTAACTATACGCGAAGAAACATCTGACTGATTTGTTGATCTTGTTGTTCCATTTTGTATGGGGTTTCCCGGGAGAAGCGATCCCCGGCGTATGATGGCGGCGACATGTTCAGCAAAGCAAACAGGAAAACTACCATGCCTTATATGTTCTTGTCGTGTCCCAAACCATATCTCTATAAATGAGCAACATTATCAGCGTTTGGCGGCGTTCGCGCCCTGCGTCGGTTCGATAACCATTGCCGAACCAAACAGCGGTAAAGAAGAAGATGGGGACATTGCCATGAATAATAAATTACTTTCGAAACTTTTTAGCCTCCCTTTTTTCCCGGCAAGCCGTATACGCTAAAAAATCTGTAGTATATGTAGCATAGCATCATTTTTCTCCAAGGTGTTGTGCGGCTAGTGATTGGTGAAAATTTATTAAGGATTTGATAAGTAAAGATGGAAAACCGGGGTCTGCCCGATGATGTGAGCATGCTCTGTTTAGGTAAATTAGCATATCAAGAAGCCATGCTTCAATGCAAGAGTGTGCAAAATGGAAAAGAACTGATTAACGATCCTCTGTTTTACAAATATTTCAGATGCGACAGGGCTTCACAGCAAAAGGGCTTTGCGTTGTAGATCAATTAAGAGCAATTCTGCCTCACAAAAACTTGAATTTCAGAAAGATGCTTGGCTATCGCTGCCGCAATTTCAATTATGTAATGCTGGATTCAAAAAAAATGAAGCTCGGTCATGAAAGCTGCGCCCATACCGGATTTCCCAGGAAAACCTGCGCTTTCTTCTGCCGAAAGCGCGTTTATGAAGTAGAGTTTATTTGTGATGGGGATGGAATCCCGACGCCTGAAACAATTTCGCTGGTTTATGCTTTCAATTTTGGCTCAGGAACCTGGCGCAGAGCTGCAAATATGATCAGTCTGCGTTCGTTCTTTGCATGTAGAGGGTGTTGGAAGGTGTATTGTGGTCGCGGGAGGACACGATGCGGATAAAGCAGTTTCAGGTGCAGAAATCTACGACCCAAGTCGAAATTTGTGGAAAAATCTGCCGGAGATGAGCCAGGAGAGGATGGGAGAAGCGAAAGGGGTGATTTTGAATGGTAAATTTTATGTGTTCGAGGTGCCCATCTCGGGATGGGAGACGGATTTGCAAAAGTGCAGATGTATATGATCCGAAACAGGGCTGTTGGGCGAAGATGGAGGAGGTTTGGATCGAAGGGCCGTTCCAGGCGGCAGCGTTTGTGTGGAAAGGCTTTTTGGGATTCAAAGGCCAGTCTTTGATGGTTTTGAGTCAACTTTGAAGAAAAAATGGAGTATTGTGGACTCCGCCTAATGGTGGAGAGGCCATGTGAACGTCTTAGGGAGGAGCTTGTTGTGATGGTTGATCGGGCTCTGAGTGTAAAGACCTTCGTTTACAAAACCTACCTGAAACGAAGAGTTGTCGTGGAATATGATCCTACAAGACTCCCGAGTTCTCTCCTTGCCTCAATTCTCTCTTGCTCTGTAGAAATCTGATGAGTAATCTAAGTTTTCCCATTCTTTTAAAACTTGATCCTCTGTCTCTCCAACATGTTGGTTTTATCTTATAGTATTCTAATTTTTTTCCCTTTCTTTTAAGACTTTATCATGACAATCTCAACATGTTGGCTTCAGCTGTTTATCTCTAGGTATCAGATTTGCATATTTTAATGCATTCAAAATATGCAAATATATCATAAATTGATTGAATTAATTTGTTTTCATAGATCCATGAGACCAATAAAGCGGATGGGCCGATTATCTTGTCCGGTACTCTCTTTTTCCTATTATTTTAAGGTTTGATTCATGTGATACAATGGTTCTATGCCATCATAGAACCATCATTATTAGAAGAGCGACATATTTTTGCCTATTTTTATAAAATTTCCACTTTTTCTACTATTTCTCTATATATTGTTATTGTCTTCAGTTCATTCCTACTCGGCCCTTCTCTTTTGAGCGATATGTCTTCCTTCTTCTTGTTCTAGTTTCCTCCTTTTTTGTATTTGTTATATCTGGGCTGGGCTTTGAGTGGAGTGCCGATTTGGCTTTTTGTTTTGTGCAAAAGTAAGATCTTTAATGGCGCTTGGAATCAATCGTTCGAATGCTAAAAATAAAATATAACAACCTAGTTTTACCACATATACTTTCCTTAAATTCAAGTCCCATTGATCTTCTTTGCTCCAAATAAAGCAAAGAGCTGAAAATCTATAAATGATCTATGCACTAACATGCAACAAAAGAAGTATACATATCATTTCGACTGAAATTTGTTGCTAGAGTTGTTACCTCTTCATTTGTTCCATCAATTACAAATCTGCTGAAACCTGAAACCCTGCCGCAAGATAACCGACTCAGAGTCTAAGTGCAAACTTACATGCATGTGACTCTACTGCAATGGTACTTGGAAAATTGGGCGGATGATGCTGCTTGCATACTAAACTTTGCTTCAGTTTTAGCATTTGTGATGTGGACCTTTAGAGTTAAAATGCCCTTCTTAATGTGTTTGTCCATATGGAGTGTCGCGAGCGCTTAAAATCCCTACATGCAGTGTGTGGTTACAAGATTGAAGATGTGTAGTGCCATTGATGCGGCAGATGCGATCACACAGTTTAGGTCGAGGGCATTCTTGCATGCCTTCAAATCTGAGATAGCGATGTCGTGGGTGAGCGATTAATCATTTCTCGGCCAGTTGAATTTTTTGAGGCAGACTCCACCAATTTACTTGGACTTCCTTCGTTTGTGAGATGCCTCCCCTGTAGCCTAGAAATGTGGTCATATGGGCTTGCCATGCTCCCCTCAGGAGTTACTTTGGTGGTGTGGTTTGTTGGTGGCTGGAGTGGGCTCCTAGTCCTTTGGGTCGAGGAGTCCCTGGTCTTGAACTACTTCAGAACCTTTGGAATCTGCATCCTTCCTTGGGTTTTAAGTTTACGGATCTAGAACTCTTGTTCATCTGGGTATCCTCCTCCTTGATCTTGCCTTTTTGATGTTGATATATGCCTTCCAAATTCGGAGATGTGCCTTCCCTATTATGTGTCTCCTCTCCTTCCTCGATCATGATCCCTATTTTTGGAAATCGATGGGAATCATTATTGTCTTCTTACTAGAGACGAGGGGAGCTTGTCATGAGTTTGGACTTGGGGTGTTGCAGGTTGCCCTAGCATCATTGCACCTTTATTGATGTTGCTTGACATCCCTTGGCGGCAGTGAGATTGTGATGGTCTTCCCTACCCGGTTTTGTTGCCTCTGTGGCCATGATGAATTGTCATTTGAAGGGGAAAATTATATGCTATCTGACTTCCCCATTCGACATACTCTTGCACCTTATGTTTCCTTGTGTGTTACGCCATTTGAACTTCGTGCGTCAGTGGAGTGAAGGGGTTGAATCTTCTTCTGGCGTGAGCTCGTGGATGTGGCGGTCGGTGCTTGACGGTCGAGAAAGGTTCTTCATCTGCAGATGGTGCGTATGTCTTCCATTCGATGAAAGGTTGTTGATAGGCGATTGTGCCTGTACTGCACAACTTACGTTTGTAGAAGTGTTTGCCAGTGCTTCCTCTCTTGGAGTGCAATGTTTTCACTCTCTCCTCAACTTCTTTTTTGTCGATCGTCTGGCGTGGGTCTTTAATATCTTTAAAAAGTCATGCCTTATATACGTAGTTCTAGCCTTGTACTCTACAAAACTATTGCTTCTATTTCTAAACAAACCTAGTTTGGAAGGCAAGAACAGGGGTTTGAGCAATTTTGGTCATTTTGAGATGGAATATAATACTTTTAACCTAATTTGAGGTCATAAAATAAATTTTAGGCGATGCAATAGTCTATTGCAACAAAATTTTAAAGCGATGTGGGTGAAAGCGAGCGTGAGAGGATCACAAAAGCGAATCGTCGCCGTCATACCAAACACCAGCAGAGCAAGGCGAGGACAAGCTTCACAGCGACTTGGTCAGCCCTGCATGAGAGATCCACACATGTAGAGCCCATACGCAAACTAGAAGGCTGCGCTTATACCCGTCAATTTTTGTTCCTGTTCCCACTATAGCAAAGCTACTGACGCGGGTTAAAGCCAACAAACAAAGGTGGATGTACTTCAGACTAGCGAAAATTACTCAGCGTCGTGCCTACCCGGCAATTCTCACTTTGAGGCGCACATGAACATGCAGAGAGAATCGCGTCTGAGCTGAACATACCTCACGTCCTCAAAGTCTGCTTGATGGCTTTCGAGCCGCGGCCACCTCAACCTAAGCCGGAGACATCCCTAAGAAACCGAACTCCCGGATAGCAAGGCAGCGAAGCGAAGCTACTATCCTCAATGTTGCTCTCCCAGCCAGATCTGCGCCCGCGGCTTGTGCGTAAATACCAACCATATGGGGTGGGGCGGCGTCCGCCCGTCGACTCCTCCTGCCGTCGACGAGCGCCCTCTCCTGCGGCGCCATGCCGCGCTCACCACTGATCCTCTGCCCGGCAAAGGCCGCCAGCATGGGCGGCGTAACATAAAAACAATTACGGCTCGTACATCGTTGAGCCGGCCCGATCCCGATCTCTTGGGCTCCCTCCAGTTCTGGAGCCACAAGATCCCATCCCCACAAAACCAGCGATGCGCTTCACCGACTACCGCCACATCACCACACCGAAATTACGTGCAACGCCACCGACCAAAATCCCGGTTCGGATCGAGCTTGAACTCTCTTCTGGACAACCATGAGTCCTACAGCACGGAATGCAGCTCGTGATTTCTTCATCAGCGAAGATGACATCCTGGCCCGTCCCGAAGCATATGCGAATACCTTACGTCGACCAGAAGGCGGCTGAAGCCGCATGCCGGGGAAGGCCAAGAAAGCAGCGAGCGAGCCAGCCAAGCGTGCCAGCCACCCAGCGGTGGATGCCACCTTTGTCGCCCAGAGCAAGCACCGTCTGAAGCAATCGCGAAGCGCCATGGGTTCCCACGTCATATCGGCAGACGCAGGGATCACGGAAAAGCGTATCGACGAGATACATGATACAACACTTCATTAGCAGGCGGTGCCTGCTTCTGCTGACGGAATGGCATCAAAGCTATGGAGGCGGCCACCTTTTCACCAGTCGCAATCCCAGGTAGCGGGCAAACCTAAAAGCGAGCAGCGGTCCCCGGTTATTATAGCATGGCGATCTCTCATTAATGCGATTCCAAAAGCAATGGCCGAACCAGAAATCAGGCACCGGACGCAAGGCACCAGCGGGCGGGGTCCTCATCGCTAGAGAATATCGCCCCGTACTCCGCGTTAATAGCCTCAACATGATACTCGGGGCAAATAGAAAGAAGTAGCCGGCGAACGGGTGATAATCCTCGTCGGCGGCCATGCAGCTCCCTCCCCATAACGCAGCACAAAGGATACCCGACAACGTCTACAATTTGTGCACCCTACGCCATGACCCCCACTTCATGCAAGCAAGAAACCACCACACAGGCTGATCCATCAGGGCACTCAACCGACCCGAATGCGTCACCTTCCTCAACGCCATAAGAGGGCATGCGACCAGTCGAGCTTCCGGCACAATCTTTGGGACCCCACATCATCAGCCAGAGAGAAGGGAAAGCTCATGAATCGGCCAGAAACACCGCAGTCTTTATTGCACCTACGGGCGTCAGACATTCTGTCGATGGCCATGATCAAGATGTTTCACCAATGACGTCTGTCCACGAAATCTGAGTAAAAGAAACCAACGCAACACGAAGGCGGGATCGCATTTGGACCGGCGACACGGCTCTACCGAATACCTTGTGCAACTGGGATCTTTGGGGGTTGTCATCGAGATACCGTGTGAGAAATAGTCATAGTGCTGGGAGCATTAGAGTACATAGAGACGGCAGGCAAGCGAGAGCAGCGAGAAAGGCATAGCCCGGTTCCATATGGCGACTCCTCCACCACATGCCGTCAGCTGGCTTATTTGAGTAAATTAGCAAGGCACTGAGAGCTGTAGGACTATCTTCCACTATTAGAATAACCGCCAATTTGTCCGCGGTTTTGTCCGCCAAAATACCCACTATATTATTATATTATTGTGTCGTGACAAATAGCTTTTCTCACAAATTGACAAACATGGGAAACCCCTTTAATCCGCAGCATTGATAAATAAATATATTTGTCGCGTAATGACTATTAGTTTATCGCATTGATAAATAAATATATTTATCGCAGCGTAACAAATGTTAGTTTGGCTCCGCGTGATAAATAATTATATTTGTCACGCATGATAAATCTTAGTTGTCTACGTGGCAAAACCCTTTGCTTTATCCGCATACCTTGAATTTTACTTTTGTCATTAACGACAAGTGATATTAATAATATTTATTTATTTGATTTTTCCTACATATGTTTTTTTATAATTTATTAATATTATTATATATATAAGTTTTCTTTGTATTTGGAAAAAAAGCTTGGGGCAGCTAATTTTGAATTATCCGTTAGTTGCAAATTGCTTCATATAAAAATAGAAATTGATATCATAAAATTTATATAAAGTATACATACTCTAAGTATCTGAGTATATCCAAATATACTAGCTGCCGTATCTCCATCCACATCATCATGGCGTCGAGACATATAGTCCCCTCTACCCCCATCCTCCTGCAGAAAAAAATGGTAAATAATGCAGGACGCTCGATGTCCTGTCTTCCTACCTTAAATTAAGGCCTGCGCCTTCTTGAACATCCATGCAATCCTCTACAAAAATAAATGTGACTAAAACTATGTTGATGGTGGTATCTTCATTGGCTACAAGTTAATTCTGCGACCTCTCTCTCGGCTTCATGAAGTGGCCATATGTTAGTCCTACCATACCAACTCAAAGTAGAGGTGTGACATATATTTTCTTACATCCTGCCAGTCACAGTGAAGTAGCAAATCCATTATTAGCATGCAAAATAAAGTAGCAGTTAGTATGCAAAAGCAGCCTCATAAGACTATGGGCCATTACAAAGACTCAAAATGCCTGAAACTTAGCCTGAATCTGATTGGCCAGAACTACCAAAGCGATGACCCAGCAGTTTGCTTTGAATTCCTTGCACATGTAGAAAGTCAAAGAGAATAAATATTGCAAGCTAAAATAAAGTAAACTTACGATGTGGCGCTGCTTCTGTTGCGCGTAATAAATGCAGATTACGCATCATGCGCGCGGCGATCTAGAAGGGCCTCCATGCTTAAA
The DNA here is from genome assembly GCA_021234155.1 of Isoetes taiwanensis. Lineage (NCBI taxonomy): Eukaryota > Viridiplantae > Streptophyta > Lycopodiopsida > Isoetales > Isoetaceae > Isoetes > Isoetes taiwanensis. The sequence continues at coordinate 1,339,832 of JAJEKV010000058.1, read as the reverse complement.
GTCGTGGATCGTTTTAAGCAGAAGTTCCCTCTTCTAGATGATGCTTAACACTCCTTCTTCAGCTTAGGCGATGGCCTGGAAAAATAAGAGCATTAATACAATAGAATTTTAATGAGATGGTTGAGTTTAATGGAAATTGAAGACAATAATAGCACACCTATGGATCTCGGATAACTTGTGCGTATAAAGGACTCAGAGATATCCCCATGTGGTACTGACCTCCTTGTATCACGCATTTATTATGAGATACAAACACTTTTAATTTAGTACAAAAGTGATTGTTGTAAGAAATGATGGTAAAATATTTACCCGGCTCTCAATGTATGGGATCTTGCTCTTTCATTTTCTTGTGAGGTGCTTTCCAATAAAATGAGTGCGTCATATATTCTTTATAATAGTCTGCGTAGAGCTGTCACTATCTCTGAATGCAAACTTTGGCTTTGCCCATCAGACTTATCACCGCTTGGAGGTACATCCCCAGGTGACCCCTCTAAGATCTGACCTGCAGGATACTTAAATATCCCACACAAGTCAAACATCTTGGATTTATATTTTAAATTATTATGGAAGTGTGAGAAAAATAGTTACACACTTCTTCAAGATCTGAGGTGAATACTACCTAGCCCCCAAGCCCGCACGCCCATGCATGCATGCAACATGTAAAATATGTATATAGCATGTTTCAAAAAGAAACAAGGTTGAAATTACTCTCCTCATGACTCATGTGGAGCTGTAGGTGTCCTTTGTAGGTAGTGGCAGGTGCGAGGTCTGCAGTGCTGGTGGAGTGCAGAGGCAAAGAGGTGATCGTCTGATGTGATGGTGACCTCGGCTCACATATCGCCGATCAGGTTGTATTAAGGACCTGGCCTCATTAATAGTCTCTTGAGGATTTTGGGCCCATTCACGAAACCTTTGTGGGATGCTTACCAGTACCATATAAGTGCAATATCGATTGTGAATTTCAACGGATCATCTAAGTTAACATCGCCCATCTAGATGTGAAAGCCAAATGTGTAGAAATAAAGCAAACACGGTGAGACAAAAATTACAACTAGTTGCCACATCGTGCAATCACCTTTAAATTAAATACAACATTAAAAGAAATTTTGTGCATCAAATTTCCTTGAGTTCCGGTGGGATGCTCACTTGATATTTGGTAAAATATGAATGTTGGAGTGCTTTAAGAGACATGTGATATCAGAATCAAATTCGAAATATCAAAATTAAAAATTTAATCTCATAATGACTATTAACTTGTTGTTGAAAATGTTTCTAAACTCTATGCTCTGATTAAAAAATAAGATCATTTCCATAGGATCATTTTCATTGCTGATGGTTTCTACATGGTATTATCAAATTACTAATCTCTTGAGACTATGGGTTGGCTCCAAATTGACAGCCAATAGCGGGCCGTCATGCGCGAGTGGGACACAAGGCGGAGGCTCCCGCGAGAAGGCATAGCGCGTGACATGGTCATGAGGCGTTCACACACCGGGCTACTATACGATGCTCGCGAATCAAGGGCCGAGAAACAGCGTCGACCATGTGCGCCGATCCGCGGTGGCGGACTTCCGGCCGAACAAGGCGTTGCTAATGTAGCAGCATCATTCAGATGAGGGTGGGATTATGTCTTGATTTTTGGGACCAAATTTCATATTGCAAGTTTTATTAGCTTGATTAAAAGTCACTATCGTTAACATATAATCACACACCTTAATATAAATTCACACCTTAACTGGAATTACAAATGTATATGTGAAACTCAAGTGGTACACAGCTTTTATTAGCGTGATTGATACATAAATATAGCTGTTTTTATTTTCCTGACATCCCAAAGGATATGAGAACTGCTTATTCATACATCACGAGGAGTATTGTAACTCTCATTTGTTTTGCTTGAATAGTTTTTTAGGAGTCCGCAATTACAATCTGGTTTCAATGTCTAACCAAAGATCAAGATCACTAGATTTCTCCTCCACCTCTTTGTCCAACAAATGGAATATCACTGGCATCAGGGTGACATTACTCAAGCGATGTATCTTTGGACCCACCACCATTCCACCTTCTTTTATTGAAGATTAACATCCACCTTCTTCTTTGCAAATATCGAGATAGTATAATGTCCAACCACCTTGGATAGGTCTCTCTAAATCGCTGGTTTTTACTACTATAAATTAATTTGGCACTCCCGTCAGTGAAAGGTTCATAACAATCATGCCTAGATATTTTTGGCCTATCCTTCTTAGGACTAACATAGTGTTTATCAGGATTGAGGGAGGGCATATGCCTTCTGTGCTACTAATGGTACCATCATCTTAGTCATTTTATTTTAATGTTTCCACTTAGCAGAACCACCCTTCTTCTGACTCTTAGGATGTCTACCAACAAGTTTTTTTTCTTTTTTTTTTTTTTTTGAGTAAGAGTAGAATTCCATTAATCAGAAACACGATGCATAAGTCGCTTTTGATGGTAGTTAAAACATAACAAAGATCTTTATACATAGCGTCCATCAAAATGTTGTGATGTGCGGTCCCGAAAAATATAGCAATCGGATCACGAGATGATTTGAATTGTCCAAGGATAAGCTGATAAGTAGAGATAGTCTTCAAAAATGAGATAGTCTTCAAAAATATGCTTAGAAATCGACCCAACCGATGAGTATTGTTAAAACACAGAAATAACAGCAACCAAATTCTGCTAGATTAGGAGATACCATTGAGCAATTAATGTGCTTGGAACTTGGATAGGAAGCCGGATACAAGATGGGGAGCTCTGCCGGAGTGCAGAAGTGAGGAGGAGTCAAGCTTAAAAGTTGAAGAAGGCATAGAAGAGTCGAAGCCAGATCAAAGGTGTAACTAACGATGTCTGCTCGTATAATGCTATCCATAAAGAGGTGGAATATGATCAAACAAAGCAAGGAACCAAACAATCGATAGCAGAGTGCCTTCAGTGCAATCTTGCTCTCTCACGAGATCTTGAGAATTGTTCCTGATCATGTATCGTGGTACATGGAGAGGAAATCAAACATAATGCTCGAGACTTGCACCACCTCTCTGCGGAACATTCTTGCAATAGTGCATTGTCAAATTTTCTTCATTTTAGGAGAGTTTGTTGAAGAAACGGTTTTAGATCCAAGATCAACATCCTTTTTAGTGGTGTCATCATTTCACCCATGCTCTTCTTGCATTCTTCCAAGTAGGCTAACGTCATCACCAAAGGAGAATTAGAATTGTTAACATTGAAGTTAGCTACAAAATAAATCAAAAGACCCCTGAAATGACCAACCGATCCATTTTCTGTATATTTATCAGTTGCTTCCTTTTTGTGTCTTGTAGCGATATTTGAACATCAAGTTGAAAGATACAATTTGATCAAAAAAATAGAAATTCTTTTTATAAACCTCTATTTCTTGCCTTCCGGATATTCCAAAAGAGCAATAAACACTGATAGTATTAGCAAAAGTGCAACCATTTTGGACATAAGACAGCAAATTTCAGAGATCTGTTAGGAAAAAACTGACCCAAATTATCATCAAACCAAAGACCAAAAAGAACAAGCTTAGAGGCGGAATAAGATGTGTTCAAGATCTTCCTCCGGTGCAATGAAGCTAGCTTTAAAGTGAATATTTGTCATTCTGAGGGAGAGAAGTTATAAGTAGAATGCTTTTATTAGCTAACAGCAAATAAAGAAGTTGACCTTGGGAAACAATAAGTTCAAACATCATGAAATAGAGATTTGGCCTCCTCCATAGTGATAGACCATTTGAGACCAGCTTTGGAAGGATTGTCAAGTTACTAATATGAGAATAGATTTAGTGACCTTATATAACACTGCAATGCTCCAATTGGTTGCCTTGGGAACAATATTATTTAACCAAGTCGAGGAAGGAATGACTTAATATGCAAATAGATCTTTTTATCACTAAGTGCCATGAACTAAGTTTTTGATTGGTCAAAGAGATGGCTTATTATTCATATATAGGTCACCTAGTAAAAGGGCCATGTCGGACCAACAAGTTGATCACCTTCTTCCAATAATCTATCAGTACGATTAGTCTCATGAATTAGTTTGCCAATGCTTGATGTAGTCATTGATGCCATCATAGTCAATCCCAATTGTGACTTCTTGAGTTGGTTTTTAGAGCTTTTTTGGTTATTCGGGAGGTATCATGAAGCTTGTATTTGCATCCACAGCCCTTGGAAATTTCTGTCCCACCTCTCCCTTATCCTCTGAAGGTCTCATTTTCCATTGCATGATTGGAATCCTTCTCTCTTAAAAAGTGAATTGAAGAGGTCTAGAATGACCTTCCAAAGCCAATAGAGAGCATAACTATCCACAAAACTCTTCCAATCCGGGCGCCTTTACAACAGAGATCACCATAGGAGATGGATTTGTATATCCATAAGTATTTCCAATAGCACGGGAAAGTTGTGTGTCTTGCTGTCTTAATACATGACTATATTTTTCCAAACAAATGGTCACATCCTCATGAGTAATAATAGGGCATTAGGAACTAGTGACTCTTTCAAAAATACCCACATTTTGTTAAGTAGGATAGGAAAAGAAACATCACCTGTTCTTATTTTGACCCGGCACAATTATCTAGTTGCAGAGGAGCTTTGGGCGAGATCACCGAGGTTAGCCTGCGAGATGTTGGAAGCTCAACTTATGTTCATTAGGTCCCATTCCTCCTAAACCCTTGCCTTTACTAAACTTTTCAATACTATTGGGGTTCCATCAACAATGCACTATCAATTGCACGGCTGGTTGTGTAGGATCAGGTGACCATTGTAACCCTTCTCACAGTTTCTTAAACACCTCACTTGGTCTCCCAATGTGAAAATCGGACCATCCTCCCACAACTCTAAATTTGAGAGAAATGGCCATAGTAGATGCGAGGCTGCTTACATACAATATTGCCCAGTCATTGAAATATGCAAGGTATGATCTTCCACATGACTTAGGAATGTACTTGATTGGAAGACAAAGTCTTCTGCAGTCCATTTTATCATGTATAATACATAGATAGTTATTAGGTTCCATTGCGGATAAGGTCCTCCACATCCAATAAGTTGGTCTACATGATGGATTTGATCTGTCATATGGTCCTTATATGTTCCCTTATCTTTGCCCTTAGACTTGGTTTGCACGGTCTTATCCTAGTGTCTCCTTCAGCTTAGCATGAATTGCACTTGGCAAAGTTGTTTGAGATTGCTATGGTCACATGTGCTTGAAATGTATTCCATAGCCTATAAAATTGGGCTGGGATATAGGGTACTCAAGTTCGAGAAGCAGTACATTTATTTCCTCTAATATGCTCTTACTGTGGGATGTAATCTCTTTTCAACAATAACTCTACCCTGTTCATCCTTCTTACTCTTGTATGTGGCATGTTTGGTTAAGAATCCACATTATCTTTCAAATCTTCAGCTGCGGTATAGTTCTTGAGATTAGGTCTTACGGGCCGATGTTCCTATGCAATACAGTTTTGCTACCTATTTTCATGATAACTCTTTTGCCCGGTTGTGCCAAGAGGTTGGAATTCATGTATAGCCATCCATGCTTTTGAACATATCCACTTTCCATTCAATGGAATCTTTTCTTCTTTGATCTTTCATCTGAATTGCATAGCCAAATATAGATTGTACATGAAATTACTCCTGCTATCCACTTATGTTCCTGATATGTAGCTCTTGCTGCCACCATCTCCTCTAATGAACATTCTATCTGAGGAGGCCAACAACATTCACTTCCTCTAACCTTCGCTGTCGAGGCTTGAGAACAATCATAATCTGACTTGCATCTTTTGGTAGGATAATGTTTGAAGTTGGAAGTGGCCTCTTGCTACCTTTATTGTGAACATTGTGACAATGGTTCTACATCTATAGGAAACATGTAGTTTCCCTCAGGTTGAATCATCCTAGGCCATGCAGCAATAGTTGGAACCTCCTAGTTGCTTCACACAAAGCAAGACATTCTTGTTTTACTGAACCCTTTTCCTTCAATTGTCATATAGTTTTGAGATTGCCACACCTAACCTGTCACTCTAATCTTTCATCATTCACTGCATTGATAGGATCTGCCTAGAACAATAATCCCTTCTCCCTCTCTGTTGCATGCATGCAGGATCTTGACCTTTTGTTTTCCAATCATTGATATAAGTACAATTTCCTTTCCTTTGGCATCATCCTTTTCATTTCTGGTCTTTTCCTTTTCCTTTGCCATCATCTTTGTCATCTTCATTAGTTGAGGGATTTTCCTTGCCTTGATCAGCATCATTGGGGGCCTTAGAGTTTAGCATTTTGCATGCCATTGACTAAAATGTAAAACATATAGTAAGTTAGCATATCAAATAACATCTCCTAGCATAAAGGTTAACCTATAATATAATAGCCTATAATAACAGCAAATGTTGTAACCTTAGAACAACTTTTAAGATTTATTCTCGATTAGCAGTTACAGGTTAGGGGCTAATTATAGGTTATTATGGGTTAAGAAGTTTTAGGGTAGGTTATTATAGGTTTAAAAGTTAAAGGTTAGAAGTAAGTTTACAACTTTTAAGGTTAAGTTCCTAAGGTTAAAACTTCTAACCTTAAATAAATATAACAACTTTAAACTTCTCTAAAACATAAAACTTCCTAAATTATAATTCATAAACTAATAACTTAAAACCTTAACTATTAACTTATAACACTAAAATATTACCTTAAAATTTCTTATAACTTATAACATAACCCCTTGTAATAAATTTTTGTGATTATTATGGTAATTAGATTTTAAAGTGATTGTTGATGATTTTACCTCCTTTTCCCAATTTGTCTCTTCAATTTGCTAGTGCGATTTGAACTTCATCTTTGGTGTGTACAATGCGATTAAACACAATCTGTTGCCGCAATCTGGTGCTTTTACCGAACAATGCAGGCTTTTATCGCGGTGTGTTTTTGAGCTTCGGCTTCGGTAAACTTTTATTTCTAAAGCATTTTGACTAAACTTTCTAGTTTTGGCCAGCTTCGATTTTAAACCACGGCTTTTCGATTTTGGCTTTTTCTCTGTGGCTTTTTCGGCTTCTACAATCTTCTGCTTTTTTCTCGTGGCTTTGGCTTCTAATCTTACTTTTGGTTTTCTGCTCAAAGGTTTCGGCCAGGTTTTGGTTTCCTACAAGCTTTCAGCTCAAGGTTTCTCGGCTTCTTCACAAACCTAAACTAAATCATCACTATTGGCTTCTTCTGCGGCTCAAATCAACTTTTGTTTTAGATTTTTGTTTTAGGGCTCAAAGGCGAGAGGCTCAAATCTCGAGATGGAAAACAAAGGGTTAGTATTTCATGTTCTTTACTTAAAGTCACATTTATCTTATTCTTGTTTTATTCTAGTATTTGAAAGTTCTGTTCTATCCTGCTTTATCATTCTTTACTCTGTTATATGAGCCGGAGTTAAATCGGGAGTGCTTCTTGGCTAGACTTTTGATGCATCAATCTATCGCCCTAGCACCTTCATATATAGATCTATTGTTTATAAACACCTCTATTGCTTATAAACATGTTTTATTCTTATATTATGATCTTGCTCTATGATCTTTATCTATTGCTTATAAGCATGTTCTGTGCTTGTCTGATCTTACTATGATCTTGCTCTATGATCTTTTCTATGCATACAAATAATGAACCAAAACAATGAACTAAATAATGAACTATGATCTTGTATGATCTTGCTCTATCTCCTAATAATAGACCAAAACAATGAACTAAATAATAGACTAAACAAGAGTATTATTATTATATATCTGGCTATTTGTTCTTCTATCTGCTCTATATATATGAAGTTCTGTCATCTGTCATCTTAGATTTGCTCTATCTGTTCCACGGCTTACATTATTCTATTTTTTCTTTTTCTGTAGAATGATATGTTAAAATGGTAGAAATAAGCAGCTTCTAGTTTGGCTTCTGAGTACCCCACTAGGTTAATCAATCGGTAGCGTTTCGATTGGCCTTTCTATTTCATCGGCTTTACCAAATCGGGTATAGCGTGTAGTAGTCTGTGAAAAAACAATATAGCAAGCGGCGCTTTGGTAGCGTTTTAGATTTTATTATATTTAGAATGGATTTTACGGGAAGGAATATCATTGCTAATTAGTTAATTTCTCTCGTTCTGGTGCATTACATAGCGCTAGTTCAAATGTGCTTCCACAGATGACCATCAGCTGGACCTAGTACAAGATACTACTTAATTGTCTTTGTTCCAAAAGCTTGTTCACCGCGAGTTGGACAAACCATATGGCCGATGCGTATGTCGGGGGCCATGAGGATACTACCATCATCAGCTGGACATATGCGGCTCCTCATGCTCTTAGTGAAACTCATGCCAACAAATAAATCACGAGGATTTGATTAGGAGTATCAGAAGGATCGGCCAAGGACACTCGATTTGGAGGCTTCGACATTACATGAGGAATGGGAGGATCTGTCATATCGAGAGTGGTACAGGTGGGACTTTACTTCGTGTGGAGCTGATGGGAATTGGGCCTATGTGACATTTTGTAGAGATATGTAAACCCGGCTATGTTAGTTTAGAAAGAACTGGCGCTTTACAGCATTTTCGAAGGAAAATGTACTATGTTTCTTTTGAATATAAATACAAACTTCGCACAGCAATTTGCGGCTTAAACTTTTATGTCCGCTTATTTTATTATGTTTTTATAAGCCACAATGTCGAAACATTGAATCTTTGATACCCTCAGCGGTATAGTAACCCAAGAAACTACGTTCTCATTAATCGTAGTTTCGCCCAGGGTTCGATAAAACTAAAACATCAAAGAATTCCGTCACAACATCCGCGTAGATGTTATGATATATTCTTTTTTTTTACTATCAACAAGATTGCGTATTAGCGGGGAGCAAATCAGCCGAAGCGAGCTGAAAGAATATTCGCCAAAGATTCCCTTTTTTTGCAAAGGGGTGAAAGCGAGGAGTTAAAAAAAAGATGCATGAAATTCTATTTTGGCCCCAAAAGTGACTAATTTTTTTTATTACCTTGAAAAGGTGTTGTTTAAAAGTGTCATTTTTCTTAGCAAATGAAGTGCTCTTGAAGTATATTTCATTGAGAAACCCTATTCGAGGAGGATAAAATATTTAATAAAATTGAAGTTGAGTCGTGGCTGAGAAATTTGTAGTATTCTCAAAATTTGAAGATAGAATCTTCCTTATTCCGCATGCAAAATTCTGATCTTTTCTAAGACTTCGATTATGTGCAAAAAGTGTAGAGGAGTGATGAAAGGAGGAGGAGGATCGGGGCGTCATCATGTTCATTTATGCCATCCTCATCACCTTCACTTCTTTCCTTGTCACTAGAGAATTAGCAGTTATCTTCCTCATCACTATCAACAGAGATGGTGTAACGTGCCACCACTTCTTCATCCTCTTCTTAAGTAATTACAAGCTTTTTAAGCAAATTGATAGTTCTGCGTGAGCCGTTGGCCGATTCAATTTAAAAATCGCCTTTAATATAGTCCGCGTCAGTATAGGATCAACTCCTCCTAACCCACCTTCTTGGACTTTCTTCCTTTTCCTTGGCTTCTCATTTCACTCATATCTACCTTCAAAAGCATTTTCTGACGTGTTGCAAGCCAATGAATCTTGAGTTTGGTGACTAAACGCTTCCTCCTTATTTATGTCAAGCACTTTTGCTATCGAGAAGATTAGGCCTTTTGTCATCCTCTTCAGTTGGAAGAGCAATTATCATACCATGGTAATTTACGTGATATTGCTTGAGGGTTCATTCCTGCGTCTTGGTCAAGGGTATGACTCAATCCTTATCTTCTTCTCACTGGGGAGTGCTATTAGCCTTTGCTTAGACCTACTTGGTGCTGGGGTTGATGGAAGGTGTTAGGCCATCCAGGGAAATGGTTCTGCAACTGTCTTGACTATATTTTCACAGCAATTTTTCTGTTAGAAAAGAATTACTCCACCACATCCGATCTTCTTCTGAAGTACTTAAAACTGAGAATTCCATTTTTCAATGGCTTTTAAGGATGACTTCTGGTGCACACTATACCTTGGACTCCTTAGGATTTTGAGAGGAAGTTGTTCCTTGCACGTTCCTATGAAGAGGAAGTGTCATGGAATATATTTAAGGAAAGCATCATCCCTCTTGTGGACTCCGAGTAAGACCCTGTAGAAACTCTGGCCATCCCTTCAAGTAGACGATGTGATGTTGAAAGGTAGAATCATTCAACTTGTTCCGCGGCTTGTTCTCATGCGAGCAGTTGAGAAAACAAACTCTAAAATCAATGATCTCTTTAGAAGATCGATCAACTGGAGTGAAGTGTAAGAATCTTCAATAGTCCGAACTAATGTAGGAAGGAGAAAATATGCTTCCTTCTAGAGGCGCCTGAGAAAATGAGCTGAACATCCCCGGTCAAATACGATCATGAGTGTGGCCTACAAGTAAAAAGCCGAGCTTCACTTTCTAAAGATCCCTAGCTCCACTAACATGTACGGTATGCAAAGTGTTTGATTCTTGTTCTCCCTTGCCAAGTATTGTCCAAGTTGCGGGTAAAGCAACTGGTGGTAGTGCTCTTGCTTTCGCTGGGACTTGATGGGAATTGTAGTTGTGAGGTTGGTCTTCATGCAAGTTTGGATATGTCAAAATACTTTGCACTTTTAGACTTCCTTTGAAGACCATAGCTCCTGAGTGGATAACAAAACATTCCTCTGGCACATCTTTAGGAATGTTCAAGAAATGTCGTATAGTTTTGGTCCATTCCATCAATCTGTAGACATATATATTACGGTAGACGTTCAGAGCTTTTTTTTCTGTGTTTGGCAAGCTTTCTTCTCTCTGCTGCTTGTTGTTCACGATGTCTGCGGCAAGGTTGCATTTACCGATATCACGTAGAAGAAATAAGGTCAAAGCATTTTTTTAAAACAAGTGAGAGATTAGAAGGGAACATGAGCTTACTTCTTTCGACCCTCTGTCTTCACAGTTTCTCTTTGACTTTTTTAATTCTGCACACCTTGACAATGAGACGATACGTGTCTCTGAGATTTTCACTAAACCAATTCACTTTCCACAATGCAGTGAAGTGTGGTAAGAGATGTGCTGAAGTTGAGTGCAGAATCTCTGTACTCATTAAAAACATCTTTTGGTATGATTAAATGATACATGTTGCTGTTAGGCGGAAACACCATGTTTCTCAAAATATTTCTCCATCCGACTACGGCAACAGGGCATGCATGGTTACAACTCTTCTTGGTCACACAATGATCATCAATTGCTGGATTTTTATCCGATCTTTTGTGTCTTCTAGACGATACGGTGATCCTAAGCGGTGGACAGCCATAAAGCATTTCTGGCAAACTTCTTGTGGTTAATGTGGTGCAAGAAGGTGTTCGCGGTCACGGCCTTACATGATGAGCCAAGTAAGAGCATTAAATTAAATGTGTCATTGGTATGATTGTCTCTAATTGCTTTCGTAATTTAGATTTATGTTAAATTTGTTGATGCAACCCAATAGACAGCATTTACTTCTTAAAAGTCTTCTCATTTATGCTAGATCCATAAGGTTTCTTCTTCTTCACAGGAGGAGCATGTCTCACCACCATAATCCACCTTGAATTTTTTTGGTGGTGGCTAGAAACGTGTAATCTCGTGCGCCGTTGGTGTCTTCATCTTACGAAGAAGAGTTCTACTACGGGAGTGACCTCTGCCCTTAGTAGTGTGCTTGTAGAGAGAACAAACCCGCGTGAAGTTGTACCCGAAAAGTGCGGTGTTGAATGAAGGAGATGGGCGGCATATGATGTGCCGTGAAAGTTGTTGTGCGTCTTCCGCAGGGAGATTCGATCAAACATCTCTCTTATAGAGGCGAAGTCTGCAAACCATATGTCTACGTTGTGTGAAGAAGGTAGATCTTTGGGGTGCGTCTTCATTTGTAGTGAAAATCGTGGTGGGAAAAGCGATGGAGAATCTCATGGTCTTGAGGAAGCGAGCATTCTGGCATGTGTAGTGAAGATGGAGAAAGCAACAAGCGGCGGAGAGTAGTGTTCCGAAAAAATTTGCTGAGTCGAGAACCATTTGAGTATGCGAGAGGATGAACAAATAGTGGTGGAAGATTACTACGATGGAGTGAAACAGAAGGTGGTGGTGACGGTTTTCACGGACTTGGAGAGAGGGTTGGAAAGGTGGTGGTCTTGAATTCTTGGACTGGGAGTGTCTTAGGAAGCAACAAAGACCTTGTGGTAGGTGTTGAAGAAGCAGCATCTCAGATGTGTGTTCCATGCAGTATTAGAGTGCTTGGGCAAACAAATGGTGGTGGAAGTTTGTTCCTTGAAGCGGTTAATAACCATGTCAAACCATTGCAAAAATTGGAAAGCGTTGCTAACTCACAAGTCGATTGGACTAATGATGAGAATACAAATGCTATTGGAATGGTATTGTATGCCAGCATTTGCTGTGTATGTGCCAAAATGCTATTCTAGAATACCTTGTCCAGTGTTTGGACAAGGCGTATTCATCACATGAAAACACAATGGCAGTTGCCTACCTTTAAAGGAAAATTCGGCCTCGGCTGATTCGTGTCCGCTTCGAGAGAATTTAATTAAAAGCCAGCCCGGCCTTCGATCAATATACATTGCTGTATTCCGATTCACATAAGCGAAAACAATGGACAGGTAAACATCATAAAAAATTACACCAAATCGTCTTTCTTTTGTTTTACGATTTTATTACGTAGGCCAAAACTTTGCCCATGCGAGAAGAGCAAAGTGTATTACGAAATACCTTTGCTCAGCGGCAAAGTCACAAAGTGTTCAGACTCTACTTTGCCCTTGAATTGAAAGACAAAAGTGTATTCCAGAATACTTTGCTAGATCTCCCGGATCCGGGCCTTTGCTCTCGCCTGAAAAGGGCAAAGTGTATTCAGTACGTGAAGTAAAGTGCTGTTCAGACCACACTTTGCACCTAAGCCGATTAAGCAAAGTGTATTCGGAATACATTTCCATAATAGTTTTGAGAGCGGCTTGCTTTTTTAACTAAAATAACACTTACACTTTTTAGCTGCAGCGATTTAGCTTTTTTAAGTTAAAAATTACTCTTCGAGGTCCAACTAAGGCCTGAAATTGACTTAGGTGACGGTAGCTTGTTTTCCTGTCCTTTTACGGCCTTTAGGGCACAAGATTAGTAAATGTTGATACGGGATACAATTTACGTTTGATTCACATCTTAACGCAGTTTGTTTTAAGCGTTTGGTGGCGAAGAAAGGAAGCAGAGGGCATCAAAAGAAATCTCGAAGCTAAGTCACCCTCGAAGCACCGTACGACCGCGGATGTGCCCGCTATTTATGAAACTTTCCAAGCGCAATGGTTAGAGTGACGAAGTGGAGATGGAAAATCTGACACAACGGCGTTTTTATGCGTCCTTAAATTGCGGTAACAAAAGATGCATGGGCTCAGAGTTTGTTAACATATAAAGATGTCTCGAGGTTGCGAACAAAAAGGAGGTGAGTGCGGGGAAGCTCTCCTTCGGGCCTCCCGGGCTTCATTGTTGTGAACGCCGCGTTCTTTAAAATTGTCGGTGTGCATGCGGCGCTGACATATTCTTTTCCCACACTCACCAGGACAAAAATGAGCACATGTTCATGTATTGGCGGTTTCGTTCCGGCCTGGCCGAGGACTTTCTGTCGGGCTGGAAGTCGGCAACTCCGGATGGAAAAGTCCGTCACCGCCACGCTGGTTCGCCCGAGGAGATGAAATCGGATAAAGGTTTTAGAAGGAAGAAGGAGGAAGAACCTAGCGACCAAAAACTAGCGGAGCCAAGACAAACCATAGGCACAAAGAACAAAAGGCGAAAAATGTGATAGCTTGAATCAAGTCCCCGAAACCTCAAAAACAAAGGGAAGGAAAAAGCTCGGGTTTGTCACAAAAGGAAAAGAAGGTTAGTGAACCTGCAGAAAAGATGGAGGTTATTATGAGAGAAAAAAGAATTTGGCTAAAGGGGTAATTGTCTTCCACAACTGAGGCACTGAGAATGATGCGGTGAAAGGCAGCTTCAAGTTGAAAAAATTTATGCGAATACATAAGGAACTTGAAGGCCAGTCAGAATCAAATGCTCATATAGCTACAATAGTTGTCCTTGTTGGCCAGAACCGTATGACCCAGGAATGCCGACGAAGCGAAACATACACTCGTCTTGGGAGAAATCATAACTCAAACAGAAGGCAGTACATGCAAAAGAAAAAAGAAAAACCAGATACCTCCTACGTCTTTGCGCGTTCCGCGTGAATTCTCGCAGGCGAGAAGCAAAATAGATTGCCAACACCCATAATCGACCATGAGTACAGGTAAAGATGAACCCGATGATAAGATCCGATTCATGCGAAGTCACGTATTTTAAGGAAAAATATGGAGAAGATTTGAAGAAGCCACGGCATACTCGTTAGAGACTAAAGGCGTCTTGTACGTGATCTTGCCTTAATTAAAGAAGCTAATAAGCGGCGGTCTCTCCTCTGCTTATGATAGCTGGTTTTCAAACTAGCCGAGAGATGGCGGGGAATTACGTTTCTTCGTATTAGAACCATGCATGCAAACTAACCTTGTTTGTTACCCGTCTTGGATATGGGGACCTACCAAGTGAAATTTTACCATGTTGGCGTGGTGAATTAAAAAGTAAAGGGAAAGGTCTCGGAAAAGAAGAAAGGTTACGGCGCATTCGAAGAAGAAAGCGGCGATCCGCGATGCGGGAGAGAGAAATGCGAGGGCTTTACGGTTTATGGACATACTAGAAGACTCGCCGAGAAGGTCACGTTGATAAAGAGTTTGCTTGAAGAATCATCCAAAGGAACTTCACAAGTAAAATTGGCGAACTTTCATTTAAAATTTCTTCCCGTAGCAAGAAATGTTTTTAAACCAAGGTATTCAGGAATACACTTTGAGAAGCCTGTAAAATCCAAATATGTTCGAATACACTTTTGGCCTAAACCAAAACAAAAGTGTCGGAATACACTTTTATACTAAACATATAAAACAAAGAGTGTATTCACGGAATACTTTAACTTTCAAGCTCAAAACAAAAGTGTATTAGAATACATTTTCTTTCGAGCCAACAAAAAGTGTATTAGAATACACTTTAGCTAACTTAATGAGGTATATTCAGAATACACTTTTGCTTTTGAGCAACAAAGAGACAAAGGTATTCAGGAATACAAGCGTGGCCTCTTATTGCTTCGTTTCTGTCTCATATTTTAATTGTTCTTGACTTCCAATGGAAAAATGTTAAATTTCTTGAAACATGTCTAATAGGCGGTTGAAGGCGTGGGCTGTTGGAGATGATCTTAAGAACTCTATCCCATAGCAACTTCCGGCGGCGTATTATCCAATGCAGCTCCAAATTTAATTTTGAAATTCGTCTTTTCTGTTTTAATGTTTTCTTTTGTGATGCCTTTAACATCTTTTACTAGAGCAAGAAGAAGAACAGGACCTACCCGAAGGTTTATACATCATATGAGACTGCGGAAAAGAGAACTCTAGGATAGCGTATTGTTGATGTTAGAGCGTCCGACTACGAGAGGTTTTCCATGTTTGATCAAAATATTATTATTCTATCGTTCATAGAAGTTACTTCAGTTGGAAATTAATAAAACCACAAAGATTTTACATTGGTCGCCAGCGGAGACTTGCGTGTATGGGTTTAAAGTGAAGGATAGCGCTTCGACGATCAGCCATTCAAACCTGAAATTTAATGCTTTATTCTGACCCGAATTAGCGATTTCCTGGCAAAACAGCGTCTTGTTCTGTTCCCTCCGGTAAATCGGACTTGTAGAAGCTACTAAGAACTAGCGGTTCTCTGTACCAAGCGGTTGTAGAAAATAGTGCGGTGATCCTTCAAATCTCCCATTCACGGTTAAGCGTTCTTTCTTTCAAGTTTTGAGTCATTGTTGCGATTGTAACCGTCATCTTCTAATGCAGATCACCGACGCACTATTACGAATCTGATCTTGCAGGCCTGAAGCTAATATCAACTACCATGGTGGAGGACCGAAATTTCTTTGAGCAAGGTCCGAGTATCTATGTAACTACTTGAGTTTGATGGGCATTTTTTCATGGGCATTCTTTCCTGGCAACCTGCAAAATTTTTTAATAATCCTAGAGTTCCGGCCGATATTCTGAGCTCTGAGGTTAAATTGCACAAAGGCAAAGTAGCTGAATCATTACGAAGCCACCGGCCAATAAACCATCATACGGATATGTTTCGTCCGAGGAGATTGGGTCTAGATGCTTTCTCTGGCTCTGGTATAACAATGGCATGTGCACTTAAAAGGGCGTGGTAATGACTGGCTGTTGACATTGATAGAGTGCAGCTGAACTTTGCACATTTAAAGATCTGCGGTTATGCGCTCCTAACTCTACGGATGAAAATCAAGGGTTGGGAGCCAAATCATCATGGGATTTTGCCAAAATGACATCGCCGGGGATACAACCCTCCTTTCCACAAGCTCTACGGAAGATGAGCTACCTTTAGAGCTCAAAGTAGCTCTGGCTATTCTGAGAAGAGACTATTGACTGTAAGGATAAAGGCCCAGGTGACAAAGGAGCAAGAAGCTGAGAGGCAGAGAAAAAAGATTGAGGTGATGAGGACTTGATTTAGACCTGGGAGTTAGGTTTTATAAAATTATTTACTCGGCTATAAATGTACCATATTTGATGTCTTTGAAAAAATTAATAATTTTTTTTTTTTTTTATTTTACGTTTTTTGGATGTCCTCGAATTCATAATGTATTCTCGTGTATTAATGTCGGAATTTTGCCATTTCAAGTGCTACTACAAATGCAAGATTATCACTTCAAAAGTCCAAAATGCCGCGATAAAATATTTGTTTCATAGAAATCCCCAACTTCTTTTTGAAATAAGTCATTTTTTAAATCCCTAGTGTTTTTTCAAGGGAATCTTTGAAAGCAGGGGTATTCTGTACTTTCGTTTAATTCTAATCTGTTTATCCTCATTATACACCTTTTTGATAGACTACAAGATCGCAAAATTATGGCTTCTTTGTCGGAGGATGCAGCCACCTTTAGGCGTTCTTTTGGCTGCATACAAATGGCCTTACGCTCTCGATTGTGGTAATACCGGGATGTCTTCTTGGAAGAGCTTCATCCTCTATAGTTGCAATTTAATACTTCCTTCTGGCTTGTTTCCAAGAGAGGGACACCGCCAACATAGATTTAGGGTCCATGTCTTGATTTTATAATAATCCAAATTCAGGCGCTTCAAGTTCTTTCATTAATAGATGGCATTCTTCTCGGCTGATAATTGAAAATATTAAAGGAGAAATGAGTTCACATGAGCAGGTCTTCAAAATATAATATGTTTTCAGAAACGATCTTCAAATCCTACTGATAGCACTCACTATAGTTAAATGACATGATAAGCGTGTCGATCGGTCGAAGGCGATCGCTAAGTCGGCGGTCGATGGGTCGAGGCGGATTGATCAGTAGTAGGTCGATACGGAAGAATCGGCGAGTTGATCGGTTTCTTGCTGAAAACTTGGTGTGAATAGATAATTAGTGATGCCACATGGCGTTTCTTAGAAAATAATAAAATAAATATTAAGTGGATATTAGCTGTAAGAAATTAAGTTTTAATTTGAGTAAAGCGGGATCATGGTTAATATAGAGGGATAAATTGTAATTAAAATCGGATGTAATCGTGAGTTCGGATAATGCATATCACATTATAAATTTGAATCGAGTCCCATAACATTGCATTTGAATTGACTAACGTGATAGCGTCAGTGCATCTGGCATAGCGAAGTGCAGGCGAAGAATACCTTGAGAGCTGAATGACTAACCTTCGAAAGTTCTGAAACGGTCGGCGAAGCACTTCGGGGAAAGCGAGGTATTTACTATTTCTTCATTTCCTCTGATTTCTATGCGCGTTATTTCCTAAGTTTTGTCTCACTTTAATGCAGTAATAGATTTTTTTATCATTTTCTACTATCTCATTATTATTTTCTGCTTTATATTGTTTATTAATCATTTCCTCTTGCTTTTTACTACCTTGTTTTATTGTTTTTTATAATCTTCTCATACTTTCTGTGTTTTTTGTTTTGTATTCTCCATTTAAAATTTATAATATGAACCGTTTAATTATAGTTTCTTACTTGTTTGTTTATAGTTTGTTCTGTATTCTCAGTTCTTTGGAAAGTCTTTTTAATAACTAATTATGTCTCTTATAATATAGGCGTCGTAGGGCCTCTCTTAAAAAGCAGCGCTTCGGCGGCGATTTATAATGTAGAAGCGTCTCGATATGATTGTTTTGGTAGTATGCGATACTTTTTCTTATTATTGCCATTGCTGTTTTCAGTATTAAGGCATCTATCAAAAATCGCTCGGCGATTTCATTACTCACACATGATTGTAAGCACCGGGGATCCTTCTACAAATGTTAAAGAAAAATCAAAGCCTGGGCGAGATCACGGGACATGCGGCACGAAAAAACCAAGCCGGGAAGATGTATCCCAGTTCTTGAATTTGGCACGGTGTGACTATGGAGCCTGACGAGGAATAATAAAAGCTTCGAGTAGAGCCTCATGTCCAAAAGAATCTACGGTACGAATGGTATGTGGAGATCTTCAAGACTAAGCGGAAAAACGGAATCTTATTTTCATGTCTAGAAGTTAAGGAAGCGAGATCAAATGAAACAAGGTATTCACGATCACATGCGAAGAATAGGGCGATTCATATTGTTCCGTATTACTTGAAGCGGACAGAAAAATAAAAAGTATTGAAAGAAGTTAAATTACTGCGGTGCAGTTCCTTAAAAGGCAGCCTAAAACGGATAGAGCATGAATAACCTCTTCAAATTTGCATTTGATGAGGTGGTAGAACCATTATTGACACCAAAAAAAATATGTAAGAAGTCTCTGGTGTGAGAAAAACTGTCGGTACAAACGGTCATGACTAGTGATGACAGCGATAGGCGAGGCAGTTAGAGGCCATGAGCAAACTCAAGTATCGCACGACAAGTATCAGGCATAACTGCGCATCGGTAATGTAAAGCGGGCTTTTGAGGTCCACGAAAGATATGTTTGTCAGCGGAAGATCGACAGCGGCAACGCCAATGGAAATAGTCAACTGACATGATTGAAAACCGGAGGCAGTGCCAATGCCGGCGTACGAATGTGGTACTGATATGAAACCGAAGAAAGGTGTTGATGCAGAATAAACTTGAGATTTCATTGGCAGCTGGATATTCTTCATCGATAATGAATGGCCAACATTAGGTGGAGGCCGCAGAAGGTTTTAATCGATCAAGCACAAAACTGAAACCGGTTATTCTACTTATAGACTATACTCGGTCGAGAAATTGCGGTTCCTGGTGGCTCAACAAGAAGCTGACGAAATTAGCCCGAAATCGATAAGCTACTCAATGACATGGGAAAGACATTCCTATACAAAAGAGTGATACTATTTCCACACGCATAGCCAAATGGAACTTCAAACGCTAAGCCGGTGATTTGTTACTTGCAATATGTGTATGTCTAAGCGTTCCAAATCGCCAGCGCGTTTTAGATCAATCATGATTCACAGAAAGCAGCGTCACGGCGGCCGTTCTGAATCCGTGGATTGGCAACTGGCGCCTGGCAACGTTTTGTATTGTATTGTTTGGCTGGCCTGTCTATTTTATTTATTTAACGTACATGTTTTGCAGTCCATATGTGGAGCAGTTGCGGCATGCTTTCGTAACCAATGGATGCAGTCATGGAAAACCAATGCCGACCGGACAAAGGGCAATCACAAAGTGCGAATTCAAATTACTAGAAAAGGACACTATGCCAAACCATAATATAGGACAAGAATAAGGCACGGATCAAAGAGAAAAAGTTGATGCACAAGGTGGCTCCGGAAGATCAAAGCGGTGCCAAGAGTTACGCAAGATTGTTTTTCTTGACCGGGTATGGGAAAGAGTGGAGCGAATTTTCGGGACCTATCACGGAAAAGTTGCCGGATAGTATAGCGGGTTTCCTCCATAAGATCGTCTATTTTTTATATAGGTATCCGCGGAGATGAAAGGCACAAAAGTTGGATGATCTGAGAATTAATCTCACCGTATTGGAGAGGTCTGTCGAAAGGAAGTTGTCTACCAAAGAGAAAGCGTCACGCAGCAAAGCATGACATCTTTGGAAGATGCATCACGGTCAGCTAAAAATGAAAGTCTGAAAAGTTTGTTGGCGAACTGCAAAAGGCTTCTGGGGGCTTCATGTTATCGAGAGATAGGCTTAATGCAAGAAATTACAAGCGTATCTAATGATGACATTAAGAAATATGTGTTTGGTCAAAAGATTTTGTAGCGACAAAGAAGAATGTGGCAACTCTAAAGGGGATTCACCGCAGTGTCACGACCTAAAAAGAAAGTTGCTTTTGGTGAAATAGGCGCCGGAAAGAGGAGTCCTCCTTTTTCTATAAGGTGTCCACTTCCGGTTATAAGTGTACCATACGGGGCGTGGGTGATGGGCCAGCGACATCATCTATTTGTTCTTGATAAGCAGAGTATGCAAGATGGATAAGATGATTACTGACACCTTCTTCAACACATCACGTTGGCTTTATGGTGAGATGCATTATACTATATCGTGTGGTTGCCACTCAGACATGTCCTAAAAGTATATGCACTATCTCTTGCAAATGATCTTGAATGCATTAAGTGATAGAGGCAAGCAGTAATGATAGATGAAAACAAGATAATGAGTTCGGTGCCGAAAGTAAGATCTCACATGTGCTGATCCTGTGACCATACATTGTGAATTGATAAAAGAATATATAAGAAAGACTCAGGGGAAACCAGAAGGTGAGAAAATTGCTTGGCGATTATATCGGCTGAATGAACCCCCTAATTAGAAGAATGTTTTTATCGCGAATCCAATCTTGAAGACAAAGGGGAAAGGATTGCGGTCATGGGCGTGGACATATATAGAGGCGAAGAGGAAAAGGAAGAAAGAAAGAAAGCGGAGTGCGACCACGTCATATTACCAATCAAGTATGAACTCTTGTGGCGCATAAGAGGAGGCTGAATAAGAATGCAGGTTTTCTTTTAGCCACTTCGAGTTTTCTGATTGAAGCCTTACGCCTTTAGAGTCAGCGTGTTGGGAGTTTCATGTTGGAGGTTATGTCCCGGTCGAGGGAAAGCTCTGAAGCTAGCTAGAAATGCCAAAGTGTGAATATACGATGAATCGAAGCCAAGGACTTCCTTGATATGTTTTTTCGATAAAGTGCTAGAGGAGTGGCACCCTGAGGGTCCGATAGGTAGTGCAGAAATAAAGCTTCTACCTCTAGGCGGAGGCTACCTCGAATCACGGCTAAAAGAGGAGGACATGAAAGCAGAATGGATCGGATAAAGATGAATTTTAAATGACCCGGCCCGGCTAACTATGTTGAGATCGTCCCTATACTTCCAATCACAATTGAAAATCCGACGGAAGGGGATAGAGAATACAAACCAAGAAGACAAAATCAGATGTCTGATGGAATGCGGAAAGCTCTAGTGAGTTAGCATAAGATAATGAAGTATCAACCATGTTAAACACTAAGTGATGGTTGACATACGGCGAACCGAACAACAGAAATTAAGCTCATCATTGCGAGGAAGTTGAGCGAGGGAACGAGAAAGGTATGTTCTTCAAACAGAAATGAAAATCAGCGATTTCAATTTTTCTTTCCTTATCTCACAAGTGTGTGCTTTCTTCTTCTGGTCTCAGCCGGTTTCATCAAAATTCTGGCTGTTGATTTGAATGGAGTGCTCTGCAAAAGCGTTACCTAAGCACAATTCGACCTATCATAGGTATGCCTGAAACCATTTGAGAACCGCATCAAATGGATATATCCATGATGCAGTATCTGAAGAGATGTTAAGTGCTTCACTTTATTTAGTTGTGCAATTTTGGTCGTCGTGGGAATAGAAATATCTGGGAAGTTTGCAAAGTAGTTCTGAATTACATAGGAATTGGGCATCTGTTTGGGATCGAGCAAATGTAAGTCATTTAAAACCAGAAGGATCCGTCGAGGTAAAAATATATATTGTGAAATGCTTGAGGCGACATGATGGATGACTTGGGCGTTGAGGAGAAAGGAAGACATCATTATAGTTGATGATGCTTTGAAGTGTTGCTTCAATGGAGTCCGCGATCACTAAATCCACCATCCTATCATCGATATGGATTTGCCCTGGATGATTTTTACGCTCGCTTCATTGGTGTCGCCAAAGACAAAGCAGGGAAAAGCGGTGAAGAAGATATAAACACTATACCCATAACTTGATGCGGACGGGGAAGTGTGAGGACCTTGAAAATCGTTACGAAAGGAATTTGATATATATGTATACCCAGATACACTTTCATAAATGTTTTGAATAGAAATATACTTTACGAAAGGTTTTGAATATATATTATGTTCTTATTAGCGACATTATTGGTACTATATCATTATTGTATTATTAAGATTATGTGTATGGTTGCTATACTTGCAATAATTTGTATGTATATGCAGTCAACTCAATTAGGGTGTGTATAAATGAATATGCATGAAATTGCCAAGCGATGGTTTGACCTCACGCATTGTTCTTGTGTAACGTTTGCAAGATGACCCGTAGGACCTGCGGGTGCGGCCGACAGAAATAGGGCAGAATTTGACGATTTGCTATGAATCGTCGGCTTCTGTCACGGTCGGCACGGTGTTGCTGTCCGTCTTCCGTGGATTGCAGCATCGAGACTCGAAGACAAGCGCAACGACCGATCTCAGAATTCGCTGGCAACAAGTCTTCGCTCGTCATCTTGCGGAAGTAACAAATGCATGAAGGCGAAACGACTGGTTTAACATTCATCATATCTATTTATACACTGATGATGACGGTATCACATACAGATATTGCGCAAGCAACAAGCATACATCTAATAACCAATAAACTAATTGCCAATATCTTTGCTAAACGCCATATATATTCCAAATAATATATTTCATATTATTTAATGAAAGAAGTATTTCGATATACCTATATCCATTCACTACAAACATTTTCTCAGGTCCATTCCCACGTCATTATAATCGTTATATCTCTGCGTTCTTCATGGCACCAACTTAGCCATCTGTGTGTACCATCGGGGTATTAGAGGCAGATTTGTGGCTGCCGGCGATTGTGCGCTGTCATCAGCTTCTGTGATAATATTTCACTGCTCACGGCAGCCAGAATGCGTCAATGCGTAATAAACTCAGCATTTCACAATATGTTTTGCACGGCGGTCGCCTGATTTTAAGCCGACTACGACGCTCGTCCCAAGCGACTCTTGTCAGCAATGACCAGAACTGCTCTCAAAACTCGCAGCCTGACTATTCGTCCATCGACGACAATGCTGGCGGCTTCAAGTGGCTTGATCTGGCATCGCCCGACGTCTCTCCATTTTGATAAATGTCTCGGCAGGGCTGCGGCCATGATGAATAAATTCAAATAGAACACCAGGCGGAAGCTTGATTTTGGAAATGCGATGAAAGCACACATATTGAACGGAAAGAAATTTGATAAGCGGCGTTTCGACTGCGATTTGAAAGAGCATGCCTTTAAAATGACTTGCTACTGGGTGATGATCGACACGCTCGCCAGTGTTTGAACTTATGGATGATATAATTACTCTTTATCATAACACGGTAAACTGGAACCATCATCTTGAATTTTTGTCTTCTTCGGACTGCATTCTCCTCGCCTAAAACCGGTTTTCGGTATTGATATGAGACTTGCGTCGCCAAACGCGCGACTGATAAATTCATCTTTATCGCTTTCTCCGTAGCTTCCAGCGGTCTGAAGATAGGCAGCAGGCCAGAAGCATTTTCTTGCGCTACAGGCACCTCAGCCCTTCGACATAAACGCTCGGCATGAAACTCCCCAGGTCGACTCTAAAGCGACTCAATCGACACCGAAGGTAAAACCGTGCTTCTTCGGCTTCCCAGCGGGCGACTGTCGCTGGTGAACCAGGGCAGGGTCGCCCGACTTTTCTTCTTCCTTTCTCTTAGTCTCTATGGCATCTGTCCTTTCATTAATGACATTGATTCGACATAAACGACCTGGCACTAAGTTCATCTGGCGTCTTCAGCAATCTTCTCGTTTCTTTATCATCCGCATGTATCTGCAAAGGACTGCGCGTGGTTCCCCAAATTAACTGGCTGCTATCTTCCATAAATATCGTACTGCTTGCCCTCATCTTTGTCGTTCAGGCTCATTCGCACGAATATGCGCCATGGTTGTCGGTGTGGCCCCAATCGCGATAGTATGTGCATCACCGTCATGGCATGTTGAAAGGTCTTCATCATCTTGCCATCATCGTGCCGCGACGCAGCAATGGACGACCCAGCACCATGTCCTGTTAACGCACTTACGCTGGTGGTTTATGAAAAGAAGGGCACTCTCTTCTGTCTGGCACCGCCAGATGGGGCATGCCGTGAATTGCAGAGATTGCCCATTCTTAAGCAGCTAACCTTTGACCAGCTACTGCTGTCGTAAACCCGAATCGTTGTGCTTTACTGCTGTCTCGATAATACTGTAAAGCTAATAACACCGGAACTTTTCATACCGGCGGTCGCTAAATGTCGGTCTTTGCTGGTACACTAAGACGCTTCTTTATCAGGCAGAGACGAACCGTATCAATCGCTATCTCTATTGATAAAATGGGCGTATCTTCTTGAGGAGAAATACTCATCGTGGCACCTGCGTCCACCCAGAATGCGTTCACTTTCACCGATGAAGAAAAAAACAATCTGCAGAGCATCCTTTGGCTTTGATGTTGGCACTTCTTCGCTGATCTGTGCCATTAACTGACCACTATATTCTCTTTCTGAAATTGGTATCTTCGGTGAGCATTGGTCGCCGTGGTAAACATGCCGCTAGCTGCTCCACTCGTTTGCAAAATAATGGTAATCGTAAAATCAGGCGAGCGTCAAACAATAACGGCAAAAAGCGGCGACGCTTTAAAGTCGTGGGATTCTGGCTAAACGGTTTCGCGGAGTAAAGCGTTAACGGCATGGTGAGCGCTACTCAAGGCAATACGGTAAAGCTGTTCGTCGGCTTTGGCAATTTCGAACTAACGCAGCGTAAAATACTTTTGGCATATTGATGGCGCTGTATTCATTATTACGCGCTCTTGAAGCGACAGTGGCGGTTTTAATTTTGATGGCGGCGATCAAAACAACACTTTCCAGCGATATCGGCCATCGCTCTCCGTGAGTGATGTCGGTGCAATAAATGCTTCGGTTGACTGCCTTCTTCGTCATTCGCCAGGCACCGCATCGCCGTCGCGATTTTCAATCATGTTCGACTAGTCGGCGCATTATCTTCGCTGACAAACGCCAGCCTTAGTGAACTGTGATAGGCTGAATGGTAGTTAGGCAGTGAACTGCTGATAGGCGCTTTCTTGATTTCTTTCATATTCTAACTGATAAGCCTTATCAAGTCATCATGGTCATCTTCTGTTTGGCTCTTCTCACCGGTAGACCTGCGGTGATGGTCACCACTTTGACCATTGAAAGGTGAAGAGGTTGTCTGGCGCTCATCGTTCTTAGAGCTGTCAAAGGCTGGCAATATTCAACTGCCCGTCTTTTTGTTTTCTGGTTAAGCAATAATAACGAATATGATCGTCTATTCTTAGCGTACTTGTTTCTTCATTTGACTCTGTTTTCGCTATTTCTGAACGCCAATGAATGCATCAACTTTCATGGTCTTGAAGATCACATACGACCTACGGTAGTCGCGGACGTAGATGCAGACTTTATTGACGTAAATTGTCGTCCGTAATCTGGCGATATTAATCTGGCGTGCCATCTTCGCCGGTTGTTTTCGATGCGATACTACCCGACTTTGTTTTTAACGGCATTGGCCAGTCTGAAGACCACAGTCATCGTGATGACAATGCGTACGTGGCATAGTGCCGAAGAAACATAATGTGCCTGAAAGAAGAAACCAATACGTTAAAATAAAAGCTGTCATGGAAGAATATAAAATGTGAAGCGTTACCTTGACATTATAGGCTAAAGACTTTCTCCAGAAGCTGGCGAATACTGAGAACAAAACACTCAAACAATGAAGTGCGAAAACCAGCGGTCTGCATTATCGAAAATGAAAGCAAACCGCAGTACTGAAGAAAGATTGCTCAAAAAACGCAGGCTGAATGGTAGCGCGAAATCGGCAGAAGCAACAACGAAAGGGCAGAAAATACTGCAGAATAATGAAAATGATAACGTTTTATGATGAACAACAGAAATGAGATAGAAGAAACGAAATAAACAAAGTCAACGATAGACATTAGAGGCTTTGCGGTGTTGAGCCGTGGTCGTGTCTTCACCGCCTCACCCTGGATGGCGTCTTTCGGTACCATCGAATGCCAATGTTATCGGTTTCGATTCAAACTATGCGACAATAGTGACGTCGGTTCTTATGGGCTGCGGAAACCACGATTTCCACACTATATTAACCGTATCACGCTCATTCAAATTAAGCAATTTTACTGGCTTGCATCCGCAATATTTATTTTGTGTGCAAAGCCGCTATGTCGCCGAAGTCGTACGGGCCTCGAAACGCGTCAGCTTCTTGAACTTCGATCGACGCCTCGCCAGCACGATAACCTCGCCATTACCGGTAGACACTTCGGCTACCAGCGACAAGCCTCCTCGCGATAAACGCGTCATAGGCGGCTCTCGTGATGTATCGGTGGAACGGCGCTCATTATGTTGAGAGCTGGCAATGAAATCGACTAACGTCTTTTAATTATGCAGCGATAGAGAAAAATGCTTGTCACAATAGCGACAAACTGGCGTCGACGTTCTCAAAATGAAGACATGAACCACGAATCTAAGTGCTGGTGACTGCGAGAACAACGATATAAGTAAACTGAATGACACTGAAGACGTCACGGTGTGCAATAGAGGCAGTATCAAAGCGTCCGTTACGTGCAAAGCTATAATAGATCTTTTAATCAAAGGTAATAATAACGAATTGCAAAACCAAGCGGAAGTGTTTTGCATCGCTCCGTTCAATTGCTTGAAAAAAACACTTGGAACAAAAATGATCATTTTCAAAAGAAGTTGAGATTTCACTTATTTTATAATTCCTTTGGACTACTGATGATAATCTTTGCATTTATGAAAACTTCAGCGAAATTCGGTTTTATTGCGAGGCATATTATGAATGAATATCAAAAACATCAAAAAAATTGTAATTTTTCCGGTACATCAAGCTATGGCAATATTTGTCAGTAAATAATTTAGCAAAACCTAACACAGAGTGCAAATAGAGATGCTCATCGTCTCACCTTTACCCGATATCTGCGGTTTGCTCTTCATCCTTGTCTTATCGCTGTTGATCAGCAATCTTGGGAATAGTAGCAAAACTCTTTGACTTTGCAGGCAGCTTCATTCTTCAGGAAAGAGCTTTAATGAAAAGGAAGGTATAATAGAAGATGTCATTTTGAAAATCAAATGATGTTGTCCCAACTCTTGATTTTCTGTTAACATCTTCAACAGAACTCTTCATCATCAGCAACGGCACAATGCGACGCTTTTAAAGAATGCGCATGCTCGATACTCTTACGAGCCGGCATAAGAACTTGATATCCTGCGAATGTATAAGAAGATGATTTCAACACGTAACTACGTATTGCAATTTTGCCTTGTGCGGAGTCGCGAGGCTGCATCGCAGAACTGGGGCGTAAAAGAGCACTGGCGTGGCGTGAAGTAGCTCCGTGGTGGCTGCGCCAGCTTCGATGGCATGGAGATGCTTCGACATGGGCGTACCGATGATTGATAATTTTGTGCGGAATGCGTGCGTGTTCGAGGCAGAAGATGACGGTTGCTGCGGCGGCTTTCAGCGAAGAAAACGTTTCCTTTGCAATGAGCGAAGACTCGCGAACCATGTTTTATGGCCGACGCGGGAAGGCATTGGCCAGTGGCTACTGCAGATAGGTGCATCAGTGGGGACGCAATGGGCGGTGTTTTTAACGTATTGGCACCTTTGATATTAGGCGTAGAACCGGTGTTTGAGAATGGTGATAGATGGGCGTCTAGGTATGGTGAAGTATAGCCTTGACCAATAATATCTTTGTGGCACACTTCGACCAATAGTCGCAATCTACATGAGCGATAGAATGTATTGTTTTGATCGAAGCATGAAGGCTCTGCGTGGTCCGGGCGGCTCAGCCATCGCTGGCGCTTTATCATGAAGTTCTCTCTTCGGCGATCTGAAAACATAAACTGCAGTAGGTCGCTGGTGCCTATTTCTTCCACTTCGATATCTAAAGAAAAAACGATGCGCTGAGGAAAAGCGTGCCGACCACTCGAAAATTTGGTAACCGGATATCCATTTCGTCGTACTTATGAGACAGAGTTCTTCAACTGCTCCGATGGCATGTTTCGCATGTCTTCAGGCGAAGTCGTGAAAAGCACGGTGTGTCCGGAATGCGCGCGTACAAGCCAGCAAAAGTATTCGAGAATATGCTTCAAGATGAGAAGCAAGGTGTATTGGAATGCGCACGCTTTCGTTCGAGAAACAATGTATTCGATCTGCGCAACTCGCGTTTAAGAAAGCAAAATTGTATTCGGGAATACGCTTTGGCCTCACGTTAAAGCAAAGTACATTCGGAATACGCTGGCGCAACCATGGCTGGTGGCCGTGCGGAGAATACGTGGTTTTACTTCTGGGCAGAGTGTGGGAAGACCACGCCGGCTTCACAAAAGGCGCTTTCGCCTGGCAAGAAAGAGTAAATGAAAGGGTCGTGGATGCCTGTGTCGCCCGGACATCTCTTCAGCGGCTGGTACTGCTGGTTGACCAATAATCCACATCGCTTCAAGCCGCTGCGGTGATGATAGTCGTTTTTTCTTAGGGGCATTAAAGTTCTTTCTTTCTTTGCAGACATCGCTGCAATTCGCGCTTCATTTATGTTTTGCCAGATTCTTGATGGCACAAGCTGAATTGGACTACTGCGTGATTCTTCGATGCGAAAATATTGAAAACCGTTGTCATCTTGATAGCGTTCGCTTCGTAAAGGCGACGCTCCGCGGCACCGCTCGCACGGATACAGCGGTAACGGAAAAGCTGTCAAATCTTCCGCATGTTGCGCTCAACCGTTAAACCTGTGCGTGAATGGGATCTTCGCCGGCCAGGATTCATCGCACAGTGCTGCTGGATTGATAGGCGTTACGCTTTCTCGTCGTTGGACGATCAGCTGGCGCGAAAGGTGATGCGGGTTTTTCTTTTCTTTATGTGACTGCCTTCTTGCCAACTGAGCTTGTTCCCCCGGGCGCAGGTGACCATTACGTATCGACTGGCGTTTTCTACCGTCATGTCTGGAGGTTGTTCCACTGTCAGCTGAGACGACTTCCGGGCGACATGGCTTGTGGACCGCTCTGATGCGATAAGCTGAAGACTAAGTGTTCGGTAAATGCAGAACTGGCGACGGAGACTTAATCTTTGAGCGACCTCCTTCAGTCGCAGGAAGATAAATACCCAGCGCAGAACGCCGTTAATAACACTCCATTCTTCGGGAATGTATCAACTGCTTCTTTCGCTTTGTGCCTGGCTTAGAACTTTCTTTCACGCCTTTTCGAAACCGCGAAGCGATTTCAACTTTCTTTGTGCTGCTTCTTTGATTCTTGGCGACTATGTTTTAATGTTGACTGCTTCAGGTTTCTTTTGACGTAGCGAAGGATAACTCGCCATCTTCTTCCTCGAAAACCTTTGTCGGCGACCTCACGGCGATCTTCT
This sequence comes from Isoetes taiwanensis, assembly GCA_021234155.1. Classification (NCBI taxonomy): domain Eukaryota; kingdom Viridiplantae; phylum Streptophyta; class Lycopodiopsida; order Isoetales; family Isoetaceae; genus Isoetes; species Isoetes taiwanensis. The sequence goes on along the minus strand of JAJEKV010000058.1, from coordinate 1,310,058 downwards.
CCATCGTTAACCGGACTCGCTGAAGAATCACTAAACACAATGTTGGAGATTAAACACGCATCATAATTAGAAACTGGATTTTGATAAAATGATGTGAAAGAACTGTCACGAAGGTCTTGATGATTCTGACCATTGCAAGAATCGTGTCACTGGCAATGGCTTATGGGAAGTGGCGAAGGTTTCAGCACTCCCGCACTGATTATCCTTGTTAAACGGCCTCGAGAAGACATCTTTGTAAAGGATTGTTGAAACTCGCGTGCCTGATACCATTGACACCATGAGCGTCTGCGCGTCGATCGGTAGAACAGGCTGGTTCTCCGTAAATAGCGAAGACTTTTTCGGCTATTGGAACATCATGTTGAGCGCTTGAAACTTCTGAGATTTCTTTGATGCCTGCGCTCTTCTTCCGCCCTTTAACGGACCGTATTGAAATTCAAGCGGCCTTATTCGAGAATAACGTTACTAATCTTGCTTACAAGGCGAACAGAAAACAATAAATGTTAATGCTCTAAGTCATTTCTTGTTAGCATGAACAGGCACCGAAAATGGTACAACCCAAAAGTTGTGCGTTGCAGCAAAGTGTTCGTTAAAAAACAGTTCTCAAACACTGAAACCAAAATATTCGAATGCAGCACTTCTTGGCGGGAACAAAGAATAGAATACGCACTCTAAGTAGAATACACTTTGCGCTTCGAGGCAGTAGGGTCGAAGGCGAGCAAAGAAATGAAACTGGGAATACTTTGCCTTCGCAGAAGGGCAGTGTGATGAGATACGCGCATGGCGGTGGGCAGGGTGTGTTTGGGAATACGCAGCCTTGGGGCAGGCCTGGCCTGCGGCAATCGGCAAAACGTGCCGCACTGCGTACCCAATCGCATTGTTTCGCTATGAAATAGAATACAGCAGATGATGATGGGAAGAAGCCGAGCTGGCGTTAAATCTCTGGCTGGCGCTGGTACTCGCTTTTAAAGAGTGAAGGTTAATGTTTTTCTATGTGATCTTGATGCGTCTTGTCTGGCTGCTACGGGTGATATTACCGGTGGCGTTGTGCATGCGGCTTTAATCTTTTATCATATTCGGTGGCGACTGATATAGAATATCGTGATAAATGGAGCTTGTATTGTATTTCGAAGCCACCGTTTTTCGCGGTTAACGCTTGAACAAACTCTGCCGCATTGTTTGCCCAGTATCTACTTCGGTCGCGCAGGCAGATAACTGGCACTACCTCGTTGAATTTCAGAGTCGATGAACTGGTAGGCTGCCGCCGCAACCACTCTCAGAATCGATGAAAGCCGGAACACTACCTTTCAAGCACTCACGTGCCGTGACATCTTCACCGCCGTTTGTTCCATCCCCGCGTCCTGCTGGGCGAACGGCTGCCTCAGCGTTTGTTCATTTCTCATCTTCTTACGCTGCGAGTTGAAAAACCGAATTCGTTTCTCCCACCCGCATTCACTACGTCGAACTGCGACGTCTATCCTCTTCCGCGGCGTCGGTGACATGGATGCTCACTGGTCGGGCAGCTGCAACCCAGCACCGGCGGCACGTATCGGCCCATCTTGTTGCGCCTAAAGCGCTGCGGTACTGGCTTCGCGTGATTTCTCTCTGCGTCGCCCGATAGGGACTCTCTTCGAAGATGGTACCAGCAGTGCAGCAATTGCGATTCTCTAACAGATCCGCAAAAAAGTGAGTGAATGCGGTATGCTCACTACGCAGAAAGAAACTGGCAATGAACGACAAAATGAACTTTGAAAATCTTTGGCTTTCATTGAGTGCATCGGCTGGTAACATGTCTAAGTGACGGTAAACAGCTTCACCGATTCAATGACGTGGTGACGAAGAATGCGCAAATAAGCCAGGCAGACACCTTTACTTCATCAACAGGTCGAAAGTTTCGCCGAGAAAATAACTATGGCTTTGATCATGGAATGGCACCAGTAAATGCCTGGCTGGACAGCCTCGGCAGTCCCGATGGTCATTATTGAACCAGAGTTGTAACATGCGTGCTTGCTTTTGAAAATATTTGAAACATCGGCGGCTGCTGACTGGCATCTTATCATTCGCCGATCGCAAAAAAAGGCTGTTTTTAATGAACAAAGAGACACTCAACTCAGCGTCTGCCGGTGTCGAAAGAAACAATTACGTTTATTCCGGTGTCTGCTGAAGGCAAAAGTCGAAAAACAAAGAGTGAAAATGGCTCATGTTCTTCGTCTCGCTTATTTTAAAAAAATGCTTTGACCTTATTTCTTCTGGGATATTAGCGAAGGCTGCTGCCGGTATAGTGAGCTGCTGAAACGGCAGGAAACTTGCCAGAAGCTACCGAGAAAAAAACTCTTGATCCTTTGCAATATAAAATATACCACCCGTATGTGAAACGTTCAAAGATAAATAGCGTGTTTTGTTGAATGCAGCGGGAAACTATGGTCTTCGAAGTCTAAAGTGCTGGTATTTACGACGTATCCAAACTTTGTGACGACGACCTCGCAGTACAATTTATTGGCTGGAGTCTTTTATCACCGATGCTGCACTGACTTGACTGTACTACGAGGAAGAGCAGAATCAAACGCTCTTTGCATCTTGTGCTGTTAGTGAGACTGAGATCTTTTAAGAAAAGTATTCCGATTTGCAGCAGGCCAGAATGTTCAACATATTTTAAATGGTAGCAGAAAGGAAGAACTCCTTTTCACATTAGTAGAATTGTGAACTAACCGCTCACTCGATGACCGTCTTCTTAAAAGGCTGCTGATTCGAGTTTTCTCAGCGTTGGAACAGAAAGAACAGGCACGTGGTTACTCTTTCACCTTTCAACGTCGCATCGAGACTACTGCGCGGAATGGCGGAAGTTTCTTGCGGTTTTCCGTTACCTACGGAGTCTAAACTTTCGCAATATTCCGAACGCTCGCTTTCATGAAACGTGCTGAACAACTCACCAAAATCTCAGAACTCAGCGATGCCAATCATAGCCGTGAGAAATCGTTTCACCGAACTGGTATCTTGACCTGCTTTCTCTGATCGCCACGATAACGCGGTATGAAAAGAAGATAAGGGTGGTCATGTACCTGAGACAAACGAGAATATCAAAGGTAATATCGCGAGAATACCGAGAACTATGATATTATGTAACGAAGGACAAAGATAAAACCTGCGGATAACAAGTGCTGACGGTCAGGAAGAACCTCGCGGCAGATTCGACCACAGCGGCTGGTGGGCTATGATTAGAAATGAGAAACGAAAAAGGAAGAGGCTCAAGCGGTTGGCGAGAGATGAGCTGATCGCCAATGGCGTGAGCTATGTGCTATGATTACAGAACAATCGACAATAAAATGCGCCGGCTGGCATCGGCTATGCTTGTAAATCACGAAGAAGAAGGATGAAAGAAAGTGGTATTTTCGCTCGATGACAATGATGAGAGACGCTCAGCTTGCGCCTCTAATTAACGATGAAAGTGAAGGTGATGAGGATGACAAATGATGACGTCAGATCATCACTCCTCACTGCTGCACATAGCTGATGTAATGAAATTTTACGTAATGATATCAATTCTGTCTTCAATTTTGATACGATTTCGCGATTTAACTCAATTTTTCGTTAAATGTCATCTCGCATGCCAGGGCTGTGATCTGGTCTTTGGTGCAAATTGGTCACTTTGAGGGGAATAAAAATCTTTTGCAACCTCGTTTACCCGCTGTAAAAAGGAATCTTTAAAGGCAATCTTCGATGATTGCTCGTTATCACGCTGTCTTCGACCGGTAAACGAAAGAATATCATATCTGCGTGTGGTACGAATTCTTTTGATGCTCTTTATTGATCTTCATCGGCCCCGTGAAACTCTGATTAATAATGATTCCAGTCGCGAAAACGTGAAAAAAGTTCAATGTTTTCGACATTACAAAACATAAAATGGCGTGAAAAGTTTGAAATTTTAGGCGGTTCTTGCATTCGCGAAAATGCGTGCATGCGGAAAATAGCCCGTGCCAGTAAACTAACATGGCGGCTTTATATCTCTGGCAAACCCGCTTCAAATCGGCCTGGAAATTCCGCGACCTGCGACAATGGCGGATCTCCTACTATGGGAATAACCAAATCGAGGAAGACGATAAAGACGATCACTGTTCACTCTGGTAATCTTTTCGTGACTGTTGGCATGGCTGCCCACTGATGACTTATGATGATGTGATGTGGCATTCCATATTTACGATGTGACGTCATATATTTATTCTGTGTGCTGACGACACAGATAGTATGCTAATACGAGGAATGATGAATCGGCGGTTTAGAAGCGTCGTAATGCGCTAAGCGAAGATAACTATTGATGATATTCCTCTTCGGCGTTAATGCAAAATCCAGCGACGTGATCTTCTGCGCGCGGCAGCGGACTATACTAAGCGGTATCAATAGAAGAACTGAAACTAAGCGCTGGCGTTGTTAACCTGAAGGCAAACCGTGTAGCGCATAATCATTAAAAAAATCTTGGCGAAAATGGTGAAGCAAAATCTGGGCCGGAAATGGCGAGGCTTTCATAGGCGCGAATGAAATGGGGCAAATGGCGCGGTACGTAATAGCCTCGCTTGTTTAGTTCGTATTTGGTCATTGTTTTGGTTCGTGTTAAATAGAAACGAATAAAACAGATCGCCAGTTCGTATTTGATTCATTGTTTGGTTCGTATTTAGGGGCATGAAGGCGCAGATCATGAAACCATGAGTACTGAATCATACGAGCAATGACAAATGTTTGGCAATGAATGAAACGGGCTGAATCATAATAACAATAAAGCTGTGTTTATGGCAACCAGAGAACCGTTTATAAACAATGAATCTATAGCAAGGAATGCTGAAGCGACTGAAAAGATGATAACATCTAAAGAATCTAAAGCGATAATACTCCCATGTTTTCACGAAACTCATATATGCGAAGATAAAAACGATTTTCAAATAAGAACTCAAAACAGGAAATAGATAACGGGCACAAAATAGGGCTGTAATCTTCTCTTTTGTTCTGTGCCAGATTGAACCACTACCTGCTGTTGGCTCATCCGGCGTCGCCAGTTGTGGCGAAAACAATAACGTGATTATTAATAAGCAATGAAACAAGCGGCGAAAAATAACCGAAGATGGCAGGCAACCGCAGTGCAGAAACAAACCAGAAACGGCATCGAAAGCAGGCTCAGCCAATAAAACAGAAAAAGCGAAAATAACCAACCAGCGGCAGAAAACACCGATATAAAGCCGGTGTTCGGCACTGATAGCCGGCAATTGGCGCAGATAACACCGTATGGACCAATCACCTCAGAACAGCTGGAAAAAATGTAAAATTACCGCTCAACCGTAATTACAAAGTTAGAGATATAAAGAAATTTTAAAGGTATATTTAAGGTTATGGTTAATAGTTAAGGTTTAAAGTTTGATAGTTTATGAATTATAATTTGAAGTTTTATGTTTTAAATTTTAAGGTTATATTTGTTGGGTTAGTTTTATTAGCAGGGCTCTAACATGAAGTTGTAAACTTGCTTCTTCTGACAACTTTTGACACAATATTACCTAAAAACTTCTGACTATAATATTATATAATTCACACAACAAAAAGCGCTGAAGCTTTATAAACGGCAGCCCAAGGCGTTTTGCAGGTTACAGCATTTGGAGACCCATTGGTGGCAGAAGGTTAATAAAGAAACTGTTATTTGAACTCATGCTAACTTTACCTTTCAATATTTTATCCATTTGAGTCGTATTCCCAGGTATGTTGATCAAACGAAAAATCCCCAACAACATGAAGATGACAAGACGATGGCTGAAAAAGATGAAAATGAGGATGCAAAGAAAGAATGCCTCTTGAGGTGGAAGTAGAAAGAGATTATTGACCTGGCAGTCCTATCAATAGGTAATGGAAAAGGAAGGGAGGTGAAGTTGAGAACTGAAATCTTGAGGTATGTGACGGTGAAGGAAAGGCGGGAGCAAACTGAAATGTCAGCGTGATGGCTGGCGCAGAAGAGTTCCAACTGACCGGTGCGTATTTCGAACGACCATTCAGCGGAGGAAACATGTTCCTATAGTCAGAACCATTGATCAGCAATATGATGCGGCGCAGAAGACCAACTTTCCGACATTACCAGATACCGTCAGGCTATGTTGTTCTCGGCTTTGGAAGTGAAGATGACTGCCAGAGTGATGATGACGAAGCATGAACATGAATAACCGATAGCGGGAGTATTTCATGTGCACCGCTGTTATTTTATCACATTAGAGATGGCGTCGAAGAAAGGCTACGTTGAATGATGAACATCCGTGGATGACTGCGGAATTTCCCGGCCTCTTCTGGCTGCTTGACGAAGCGTAATATTGTTGCGTAAACGATATTACTCAGAACTGCTGAAAATATTTGAATATATTGATTTCAATCGAAAACATCGCAAACCAGAAGGATGAACGGGTGGATGTGTGTTGAAAGAGATTGCCACCCGTGTGCCGACATGTTAGAGAATAGCCGGCTGAGCACCATATCCCGGCTTGAACGGTATGAATGGCATTTCAGCATCAACCGTTCATAACGACTTCAGGCTGACTTTGCAATTCTGTCTTTGGTGAGAACTTGAATGGTATTGCGGCCGAGTCTGGGGCGAATGAGGGTATATCGGAAAGGATTCATATATCATGTAGTCAACTTTGACCAGTGTGGACGCCTGCCTGATAGGCTACAACAGCTTAGCTCTGTATTATGTAAAATGGACCAGCGGAGACTTGTTCTTTCACAATTCTGGTACGACTAAGTCATCATACCCTTTTGCGCTATTTCAATATTTGGTGAACTATGACCATTCGGTTAGAGACGATAGTCCCGAATTTTCATTGAATGTCGTAGTGTTTAAGCGTGATGGTCGGTCTACGACTGTAGAACTTACATGGTGCATTGTTGAATGGAACTATGTGTTATTTAACGAACGGGTTAAGAATGAATAGGTATGTTGAGCCTGGCATCTCGTGCTAAATGGGAATACGCGGCTTCACTCTTTGCAACTAGTGTGATAACATTCAATCTGCCCAGCATTTGAAAGTCGATTTGAGGTTCTATAGGACACCCTCGCGAGTGTGGTGCTGTTGGAAAGCTAATGTGACCGAAGGCGACTGACGTTACTGCTCGGGCTTTATTAACAAGTAATCCGTCTATGGATACTCTTCTCATGAAAAGTGCGTTGGAAGAGTTTGTCGAATGGTATAACCGACGTAATTCATTCTGGGCTCTTCGGTCGCTTTTGGTGAAAGTTGTCATGCAATGAAATGAACCTTCGAAGACAAAGTGGTCAGACATTTGACGCGAAGGACTACGAAGCACTGTTTTCTGGTCGGCAAAACTCTAAAACAGCGAAATCAACAGTGAATTGACTTAGATGGCATCGGCGACACATCAGCGTGGCTAATTCGTGTGGCGTCGCCGATAGGTATTGAAGAAAGGCGTCGGCTTTTGACGATACGATTATGACCTCTTTTATATATGAAGATAATATGCGTCTCTTTAGGCAATAAAACGGTTCATGGCACTAGCTGACAAAAGATCTGCTTGCATATTAACCAGATCGCTTCCTGGGGCGGGCCGTAATATTACGATGCAGGCTTTGTGGTGAGCGTTGCGTGTAATGTTTGTAAGTGGGTCCGTCTGTGCGCTGCCAACGGCTTTGACAGTCGCTTCAGCTGATGCTCCAAGTCTGTCATGGAGGGCCAAACTGATACAAAGATGTTTGGGAGCGGCCCCAGCACCACGAATCAACTTCTTTATTTGGTTGTTGGCTAACAAAATACAGCCACGGCTGCTCACCAGAACCGACGGCGTCTGCGCTGATAACCGGCTTTCGTCGTCACGGAAGGAAGATCTTGTTTTATAACTTATGCTTTAAGCAATTCTTTTGGTCTTGGTTTGATGACATAATTTGGTCATTTTCTAACGTGCGGAAGACTATTTTACGATAACCTGTCCAAAATGGTGCACTTTGTAACTCACTTCGCTCGTGTTTGTCCAGCTTCTTTGAAGACTGAAGACACGAAATAATCAGTTTATGGCGAAAGAACTTCTCTATTTTGAATCAGAGTGCATTTTCGACGATGTTGATCTCTTCACGACGGAAACGACTCAGGCAAATATGACGATGGACTGATTGTTTAAGTCTTTGTTTATTTGTATTGGCTCAATGTTATCAATTCTAATTCTTGCTTTGTGATGACGTTAACTACTTCGAAAGTAAGAAGCATGGTGAAATGAATGTTTAATCTACTCCAAGGATCTTGATGTGACACAAAGCGTTATTTCCAGTAATACCGAAAATGAGAAATTTGAACGCGACTATTGCAGAATGTTACCGCGGTGTTGGCTCTGCTGTTTGTTTTCTCCGTATGCCGCGATGCGAACTACTCGGGCAGAAGGCGATATACTCACCGGTTGTTGGTATTCTGATTCCTTGCTTTATTTTATTTTATGTCTGACACTCTATAACTGGTGAATGTGATATTTTGGCAGTGCTGTTGAATTACCCTTTAGTCGACTCTTTATAACGTCTTCAACTTTGCTTGACTTCCTCTCGCACAGAACCCGGCTTCCTATCAATGCGCTGAACATTAATTATCAATGGCAGCTCTCCCCTGTCTAGCAATTTTTAATTTGTTGTTCTGCTTTTGATTTTAACAATAATTAACTTGTTGGTAGTGTTTCTACGCATTGCGAACTATCTGGAAGATATCTCGTTATCTTTGACTTGGTACGGCTCATCTCGAGATGCGATTACGCTTGCATATTTTCATTTTATCTGGCCCGATGAGCGTTATGTATAAGGTCTTTGTTATGCTTTAATCTGGCGATCGCAGTCTGTGATTGTGGAAAAATTTGCTCTTGCTCAAAAAGCGGTAACGAACACATCCTCAGCAACCAACAAGTGAAACGTGCTGGCAACTCGACGCCATTAATGCATTGTGAGCATATGCTCCTCCTCATCGCTTACTATGTTATTCAGAAAGAATGAGCCAAAATATCGTGGTGTTATAACCTTCTCTTGACGTGGTATATATTCAGTAGTAAACAGGGTAAAGACTATCGATATTGGTTAGACGACTACTGTTCAATAGGTAGCGGCGTGGTATTGTCGATACATCGATTGTGTCGATAAAGATATTGGTGTTAGTTAAAAAGGTGAAGGAAGAAAATCTTGATCTTTTGACTGTTTTAATAAGTGTTGTTGCATTTGAAGGCTCGCCGGTAAAATGTCCGGCGACATGATGAGCGGTTATGCGTCGACCGGGCATCATTATGTGGCGATGACATTTTCCTCTGCATGTTTAGACGCGCTGCCTGATGAGTGCGGCAACTGTTCATACATTGGAACTGATTGGCTGTCGGCTGGAACTTTCTGTTGAAGTTGTGGTGATAGATGCGTGAATCGCGGCGGCATTGTGATCTGTGAAGCGATAACGTACTGGCGGCCGGCGCTGTTTTTGGTATTTTCGGCAACAGCCAGTCGTGTGGTGGTGCAGTTGACTGGGTGATTTGATTGTTGATATCATATTCTGGCGACCCGGCGATATGTTTTAATCCGATATCAGTGACATCACCGAAGTTTTGTGTTGGTGAGAACTGAGTTGCGGTACGCTGATGACGGCAGGACGTATTTTTGTGCCATTTGATAACAGCTACGTATTTTGATTGAATGGTAGTGATCGTTGCGCCAACTGTCTTCCTCGTGATGGCGGTGGCGTCGCTGCCAGTTTGATGATCGACCCAAATCCTCGAAGATAATGGCAGTCACCTAACAACAACGATCGGCGGATCTTGAAGGCGGAAGGCCCTGCGTATCGTCACCACCCTTCATACTCCCCACACACACACACCACCACCACCGCGATGACACCCTACGGCTTCCACATAGTCGGTCTGGAAATTCAACCTTGTTCTTTAAACATTAACTTCTGCATATTTTTGCTATGTATGTTGGTGATGGTGGTGAAGGTGGGGAATTTGCCGCACGTAGACTTTGGAAAGTGCGGTAACTATTTTTCACCTTCCGCAATGATTTAAATATAGGCTGGGTGTTTGACTTTGCGGGTGGGGATATTTGAAACATCTGCGGTGCAGGATCTTAGAGGCTCACCCGGATGTACGCTTTGGTGATAAGCCCGATCTGGAGCAAGCCAAAGTTTGTGGACGAGGGAGATAATTACCTTCTGAGGACTATAAAAGAATATAGCGCCCGACCATTTTTGATGACACCTCACAAAAGTGAAATGCACTTTACTCATCATTCTTACAGCAATCACTCTCTTTGTACTAAGTAAAAGTGTTTAATATCTCATGCTTAAATGCGAGGTGATCGCATTGAGGTCAGAAAATACATGGGAATGCTCGAGTCCTTTATAAACACAAGTTGTGGGTGTGTTATTATTGTCTTCAATTTTTATTAACTTCAACCGTCTTAAATTCACAAAATTCTTGTGTATTAATGCTCTTATTTTTTGCGAGGAAAGCCATAAGCTCTAAGCTGAAGAAGGAGATTAACATCGTCTAGAGAACCTAAGGTGGGGTTGGGATGGACTGGGACTGGAGATAAGATAGAAGTTTACTTTATTTAACTTGCAATATTTTATTCTCTCTTTTAGACTTTCTATAGTAGAATTTACAAAGCTCTTGATGAGTCATCGTTTTAGTAGTTCTGTAATCGAGGATTGAGGCTAAGTTTGTAAATGTTGAGTCTTTTGTAATGGCCCATAGTCTTATATGAGCTTCAGCGTTTGCATACTAACTGCTACTTTTATTTTTAGTATCATATCTGGTTATTACCTAAAGGACCCGATTGTGATATATGTCACCGAGCTTTTGGATTGTACGCTAGCAGGGCCGAACATATGGCCACTTCATGGTAGATAGAAGTCCGATAACGGCAGCCAATGAAATTACTGCCCGATCAACATAGTTTCTAATGCTACTTATTTTTTAGCAGAGGATTGTCTGGTCTTTCCAAATGAGGCCAATTTGGCGAGAAGGCCCCTTGACATCGATGTCCCAGAGATAATGAGACCATTTTTGAGAGATGAGGTAGAGGGCGATATGTCGACGCCCGTGTGAGGATGGAGAACGGCGGCGATTGTTTTATGATACTCTACTTATATGTACTTTATATAAATTTTATGTATATCAATTTCATTTTTATATTTTGTGCAATTTGCAACCAATGAGATAATCCAAATTGTGCCCCAAGCTTTTTCCAAATAAAACCAAAACTTATATATAATAATATTAATAAATTATAAAAAACATTATGAAAAAAATCAAATAAATAAATATTATTAAATATGGGTTTGTCTGCGTGACGAAACAAGAATGGCGGTGACAAAGTAAAGGTTTTGTCACGTGTGACTAAACAAAATTTGTCATCGTGAGCAAATATAATTATTTATCCTGTGTGTAAACTAACATTTATTCGCAGCGTGACAAATATTATTTATCGCGTGACAAACTATGATCACAATCGCGTATTAAGTATATTTATTTATCGGCGTGATAGTGAACTCATGTTTGTCGCAGTGAAAAGTTATTTGTCGATGCTAATAATATCATAATATAATTGTATTTTGCGTGACAAAACCGTGACAAACAGGGTTATCTCTGCGAGTGGAAGATGGTCCTGCGCCCTAGTGCTATACTTCGACGGCGTTAGCTTGGCGTGCATGTGGTGGAGAGTCGTCGATGTGGACCCGTCATGCTACGTTCCTGTTTGCTCAAATCGGTCTCTATGCGCGTTGTTCACATTATTCCGTTGACTTCACTTCTCACGATATCTGATGACAACTCGCGTCCCGCGGCGGCGTAAGGTATCGGTAGAATGCCGGGTGGTCGGTCGTTGCATCCAGATCTTACGGTGTTGCGTTGGTTTCTACCGTATTTATTGGACACGTTGAAACATCTGATCATGGCCATCGCATTGTAATGTCGGACGTCACCATTAGTGGAGTGCGCGGCTGCGTGGTGTTTGGTCGATCTTCACGGGCGCTTCCTCTTGTCGATGATGGGGTCCGGCATTTCGCGAGCTTCGATGCAGATTGGCCTCTCTTATGGCGTTGAGGAAGGTGACGTACTACGGAATCAGTACTTTGATGGTGCGTCAGTGGTACTTCTTTGCTTACATGAAGTAGAAGTGGCGAGGGTGCCTGACTTGTAGGCGTTGTCGGCATCCTCTTTTGTGCTTGCATATGGGAAGGCTGGGCATGGTCGTAAGCCGAGTTATCACCGTGTTATTTCGTCACTTCTTAATTGCTGAAGTATCATGTTGAGGTTGGTGAGCGATGAGCATTGATATCTCCTCGATGATGAGGACACAGTGCGGTTGGTGCCTTATGTCAGGTAATTGCTTGCCTGATTTTGTTGGTACATTGCTTTTTAAGCGCACAATGAGATGCGATGCGTTAGCTGTCGGGGACGCGGCTCGTTTAAGTTTGCACGTTGCACGGGATTGAATTGGTGATGCGGTGAGTGGCTCCCTCCAGCGATCGCGGCCGTTCGATTAGTCGCGGTAGCTAACCAGCTTTCCGGGTTGCTAATGAAGTGTTGTATCATGTATCACCGTCGGATACGTCTCGGATCTGGCATGCGAATATGACGTGGAACCATGCGCTTCTCGTGATTGGCCGTAGGCGTTATTGCTTGCTCGGGCTGACGATCAATGGCATCCGCCGGCCGGGGTGGCTGAAATACGTTTGGCTGGCTGCTGTTGTGGCCTTCTGGTATCGCATTTTGCCGGTCTTCTTGATGCGGCGAAGGTGGTATTGGCGCTATGCTTGGGCGGCGAGATGTCATCTTAGTTTGACGGCCATTGCCAGTGGCATTCGAGCTGTAGGGCTGGCTGCGTGGTTGTCGGGGAAGGAGTTGACTTCCGATCGAGCGGATTTTGTCGAGGTATGTTATCGGGGAATTCTTTGGTGTGGTGGGCAGGTGGTAGTCGGTGAAGCGTCTTGCGGTTGGTTTGTGGGATGATCTTTGTGGCCTAGAAGCGTATTGGGATGTGGTTCGCCTGATTTGGTGACTCTCCAGCGATGTCTGGCGTAGCGAAATTGTTTTTATCATGCGCCGTCCATGTTGGCCGGGCCTTCTTCAATGATGATCTATAGGGTAGGCGTGGCATGGCGGCCCGGCGATGTGAGGCGCTCTGCAGTGCGTGGCGAAGTCGGCAGTGGGCGTCGTCAATCTCCATATAGTTGATATTTGGCCCGCGCCAGCCAGCTTCGATTGGCGGGTCGGTTGGAAACAACATTGAGGATAGTGGCAGCCTTCGTTTAGTCTACATCACGGGAGTTCGAGCCTTAGGATGTCTTCTAGATTTAGGTTAGAATTGGCCGAATGTGGCTCGACCATCAGCGTGCCCGGGCGTGGTGTCCGTCGCGTGATTCTCTGCATGTTCATCGCTCCCCAAGCGGGAGGAGGTGTGGGTGGTAGAGACGCGGCGGCTTAGTGCTCTTACGGTGGCCTGAAGTACATCCACCTTTGTTTGTGGCTGTTTGTCGGCTAACGGCGTCGCGGTTGGCTATGATGAACGAGGCAATTGCACCTTGCGGTATGGCGTGGCCTTCTAGTTCTGGGCGGGCCTACGTGTGTGGAATGCAGCGTGGCGGACCAAGTCGTAGTAAGCTTGTCCTCGATCTTCTTGGATGATGCTTGGTATGGCGGCGATCTGTTTGTGATCTCTCTCGTCTGCTTCCTTCTCCCACATCGCCTAAATTTGTTTAATAGGACCATTAGCGGTCTAAAATTTATTTATGACCTCAAATTAGGTTAAAAGTATTATATTCCATCTCAAACCCAGTGAAATTGCTCAAACCTAAATTGTCTTCCAAACTAGGGGTTGTTTAGAAATAAACTGATAGCTTTTAGAGTACAAGGCTAGAACCACGAGAAGAGCAAGGGGGCATGACTTTTTTAAAGACGGTGAAGACCTTGTGTCTTACGACAAAAGAAGGGAGGAGAGTGAAACAGGACAAGAGAGGAAACTATGGCAAACACCTCTACAAAGCAGGCGAGTAGTGGGGCACAAGCCCCGGCCTATCAACAACCTTCATCGAGATGGAAGACATCACGTTAATCATGCATGAAGAACAGCTACCATTTATCAAACGCGGACGCCATCCGCGAGACTCACCGGAAAGAATCTCAACCCTTGTGACTAAAGCGCTACCACAGTTCAAATGGCCGAACCTGAGAAACATAAGGGTGCAAGAGTATGTGAAGATAGAGAAGCTAGATAAATGTAATTTTCCTTCAAAATGACAATTCATTCGCGACACGGGAGTGCAAAAGCAAGCGGAAGGGAAGGCCATCACAATCTACGACCAAGCCGCTCAAGTGGATGTCAAGCAGCATCAATAAAAGGTGCAATAAATGCTAAAACGCTTCTGAGACACCCAAATCCAGCAAACAAGCTCGGCTCCCTTGCCTAGTAAGAAGACAATAACAAACCATCGATTTCAAAATAGGGATCATGATGGGAAGGAGAGACACATAATAGGGAAAGCACATCTCGGGCAGGCATATATCAACATCGGGGGCAAGATCAAGGAGGAAGGATAGTCCGGTATGAACAAGGTTACAGATCGAGCACGCAAACCACGGGAAGGATGATTCCAGGTGCCTCGGTGAAGTTCAAGACTCGAGTGGACTGACCCAAGGGCCGGAGAGGCCAGAACCTAGCCAACAACCACAGACCACTCCAGGCAACTTCGGGAGGCGATGGCGTATTACTGCAATGGATATGACCACATTTTCTAGGCATAGGGAGGCATCTCACAGCGAAGCAAGTCAAGCCAGCAGTCGCTCAAAATTCAATGGTAGAAATGATGCTTGTCTACTCCGGTCAGCTATCCGGATTGCAGGCACCGAGAATGCTTGCATTTGCAACAACCGGTGATGCGGTACTCAAGCCGATCAATGGCACTACCACATCTTCAATCTTGTAACGACCTTTGCATGTAGGAATGACTGACGATCATGACACTCCATGGCAATTAAACACATTAAGAAGGGGCATTTTTAACTCAAAGGTCCACATCAAACAATGCTAAAATCCGAGCAAGTTTAGTATCTTGATTGCATCATCACGCTTGGTACCAATTACCATTGCGGTAGAGTCATGCATGTGGTTGCACTTAGGCTGGTAGGATATCTTGGTGTTGGCTGTGCACTAGGTTTGTGATTTATATAATTGATGGAACAAATGAAGAGGCAACAACTCTAGCAACAGCCTTCGTGAATGTAGAATGATATGGGTTACCTCTTTGTTGCATGTTATGTGCATAGATCATTTATAGATTTTCAGTTCTTTGCTTTATTTGGAGCAGCAAGATCAATGGGACTTGAATTTAAGGTGCGACATGTGGTAAACTAGGTTGTTATATTTTATTTTAGCATTCGATGATTGATCCTAAGCGCTCACAAAAAGATCTTTACTTTTGCACAAAACAAAAGCGAAATCGTTAACCTACACTCAGGCCTAGGCCTAGATATAACAACACAAAAAAGGGAGGGAAACTAGAACAAGAAGAAGGAAGAAAGGTCGCTCAAAGAGAAGGCCGATAGGAATGAACTGGAAGACAATAACAATATATAGAGAAATAGTAGAAAAAAGTGGAAAATTTTTATAAAAATAGGCAAAAAATATGTCGTCTTCCCAATAATGATGGTTCTATGATGGCATAGAACCATTGCATTGCCGGGCATCAAACCTTAAAATAGGAAAAAAAGTAGGAGAGCACTGACAAGATATTCATCCGCTTATTACAATATTCTCATGGACGATGAAAACAAATTCAATTCAATTCAATTCTTACATATATTTGTGCATATTTTGAATGCATTAAAATATGCAAATTGATACCTAGAGATAAACAGCTGAAGCCAACATGTTGGAGATTGTCATGATAAAGTCTTAAAAGAAAGGGAAAAAAATTAGAATACTCATAAGATAAAACCAACATGTTGGAGATTGTGAGGATCAAGTTTTAAAAGAATGGGAAAACTTAGATTACTCATCAGATTTCTACAGAGCAAGAGAATTGAGGCAAGTGAGAGAACTGGGAGTCTTGTAGGATCATATTCCAATGACAACTCTTCTCGTTTTGGTGTAGGCTTTCCTTGTAAACGAAGGTCTTACACTCAGAGCCCGATCTAACCATCACAACAAGTTCCTCCCCTAAGACGTTCACACATATGGCCTCTCCACCATTAGGGGTGGAGTCCACAATACTCCATTTTTTCTTCAAAGGATCAAAACCCATCAAAGACTGGCCTTTGAATCCCAAAAGCCTCCCTTTCCACACAAACGCTGTCGCCGGAACGGCCCCTTCGATCCAAACCTCCTCCATCTTCGCCCAACAGCCCTGCTTCGGATCATATACATCTGCACTCCTTGCAAATCCGTCTCCATCCCGAGATGGGCACCCCCCGAACACATAAAATTTACCATTCAAAATCACCCCTTTCG
Organism: Isoetes taiwanensis; assembly: GCA_021234155.1. Classification (NCBI taxonomy): domain Eukaryota; kingdom Viridiplantae; phylum Streptophyta; class Lycopodiopsida; order Isoetales; family Isoetaceae; genus Isoetes; species Isoetes taiwanensis. The sequence continues at coordinate 1,293,566 of JAJEKV010000058.1, read as the reverse complement.
CTTCATCCCTCTCCTGGCTCATCTCCGGCAGATTTTTCCACAAATTTCGACTTGGGTCGTAGATTTCTGCACTCGAAACTGCGTTTTTATCCGCATCGTGTCCTCCTCCTGGCACTGCTGGGAATACACCCTTCCAACACCCTGCCACATGCTAAATCAACGCGGATTGATCATATTTGGTACGCCTGCGCCAGGTTCCGAGCCAAATTGAAAAGCATAACCGAAGAAATTGTTTCGTATGTGTCGGGATTCCATCCCCCCATCACAAATAAATCCCCATTTACAAACGCGCATTGGCAGAAGAAAGGCAGGCTTTCTGGGAAATCCGGTATGGGCGCAGCTTCGTCGAGCCTCATTTTGAATCCAGCATGCTTACATAATTGAAATTGCGGTGGCAGCGATATAGCCAAGCATCTTTCTGAAATCTGCCGGTGAGGCAGAATTGCCCCTAATTGACTCCACAACGCAAAGCCCTTTTGCTGTGAAGCCCTGTTTGCATCTGTATTTGTAAAACAGAGGATCGTTAATCAGTTCTTTCCATTTTTTGCACACTCCTTGCATTGAAGCATGGCTTTGATATGCTAATTTACCTAAACAGAGCATGCTCACATCATCGGGCAGACCCGGAAGAAGCTCTTCCATCTTTTACCTATCAAATCCTTTACCAAATTTTCACCAATCACTAGCCGCACAACACTCTGGAGAAAAAATGATGCTGGCGTTACATATACTACAGATTTTTTAGCGGCGACGGCTTGCCGGGAAAAAAAGGGAGGCTAAAAAAGTTTCGAAAAAGTAATTTATTATTCATGGCACGTCCCCATCTTCATCTTTTTCGCCTCGTTGGATTCTGGTAATGGTTATCAACCCATTTCCTTTTCTTAAAGAGACCTTAGGCCCTTTTTCCATGACACTTATGTCTTATATTTATAGAGATATGATTGGGCCACATAAGCATATAAGGCATGGTAGTTTTTCCACTAACACTTTTAAGACATGTCGCATATCACATCCGTACAACATGGGAGTCTTATTTTCGGGAAACCCCCTCATTAGCCAAAATAAGACAACAAAAATTCCAACCAATCGTAGTCCTGCCTTGTCAGAGATAAGTAGTTAGGATGTCCCAAAAAATGAGCGGAGAAGAAGCTGCCGCACCGCCCCAGATCTAATCGAGCTTTTGGAATCACGTAATCGGCCGGAATCGGCATCACCGAATCGGCCGTAACACGGCCAGGTAGAAGAAGATGTCACCGGTAGAGAAAATGGTTTTGAAACCTTGGTCCGGTCTAAATCAGAGCTTTAGTTCCAAATTCCCCTCTTCGCCTCGCTTCGACTACGTCAAAACAGACCAATTTGAGCAAATCTCTCTCCATCGTATCTTCGCCAAATTTTTCGTGTTAACAGAGAGATTTTGCCCTAACATGAAAACGTATTTTGCCCTAACCCGGTGCAGAGATGCCTTTTGCCCTAACTCAAAAAATGTACCGCCGACCAAAGATTAAGTGTGCAGAGATTTAAGGTGGCAAAACAACCTCGAAATTTAGCCTATTACGCGGGGTTGTTTGAAGGGTTAAAACAAAAGGGATGTTGTTCCTATGGAATTCGCTATATAAAGATATGCCCGCAAAGGATTGTGGAGAAGAAGCTCTTGAATTGTTGGGTTAGAAAAATGCAATTTTGAAGGGATGATTCCGACAGTGTCACCTTCATTAGCCTTCTTCGCGCATGTGCTAGCATTGTATCGTTATCATGGCAAGGGGATATTATTTTCGTAAGCCGCAGACAGACTATTTTCGAAGCCCTCCGTCGCGTGTGGAAAGAAAACTACTTTGAGTAGTGGAAAAATCGGGGCCTTTCTATGAGACATGTTCCATAATATGCAAGACACCTCTTATATTCAAGCCATGGAAAACTAATTTTTAAGACATGCCACAAAATGACGGGTATTCCAAAAAGGTCGCCTTATACCTCTATAAGACAGCCATAAGTCACCGGTGGGAAAAGGGGTCTTATACCTTCTTCTAATAAAATGTAAAAATAATATCTTCCCTTTTTGCATGTATAAGGGTAACACTACGCCTTCATCCTGACGCATGGGTAAAAGCATGATTCCTTATTTGCGCACCGCATTACCGAGGTGTTAATCAAACGCCATCGACGCTGTTCCTAAGCATTTCCGCAGTTGCCATTCTAGCACTGAATGGAAACATGGTTCCACTTATTTGAATTTACCCGCTCACCGAGCAACAAACTAAAAATGAGGTAAGAAAGCAAGGATTTTGGTAACCTATATATTTTTATATAAAATCGAGCTATCCTATGGGAATATTTGATAAAATCTTCACTAAAGATGAAACAACAACAAATTCAAGGAAATTGTGGTGGTCTTCATTGCCCATAACAGGGTTCACGGATTTCCAGTTGTTTCATGCAAGTAGAAATGGCATCCCCATGCCCATTACACATAACAGTATCACGGTCAACGGAAATATTTGTGCCTCCCTGGTTCTTGGGCACAAACACAATATATGTAATGGTTGAAATATCTAGATTAGTTGATGGCATTATTCAAGTCCCATATTTGGAAGAATAGAATAGAATAGAGTTTTTAACGTCCACGGAGACCAATAGGTCATGGGACCCATACAATCATTACTACTAGGATTAAAATTCCTCGCCAAAGGTTTTCTTTCAAGGGAAAAACCTTTAAAGTAATGATTTACTACTCAGACAAGCGGAGATAATGAGACTACAATGAGGCCTCAATAACAATTGCGCACGCTATCTATAGAACCCCGGCATGTATATAATGCCAAGTCATGCACAGATGGTGCTTCGGCCAGAAGCGGAATGGAAATGCTAAGGTCAAAAATGATTTCTGACTATCTCAAAAAGGTGGCAACTCCTAAGAAAGTGGCTTTCATCTTCAATAACTCGTGGAATCGCAACAGCACATAGTCTTCGGGCTTCGCCGTACTGCGGCCTCCCATCTAACAATTCGGCTCTCAACTGTGAATACCCTGCGGGACCCCTTCGCGGCGACTGATGCAATAATAGCTACAAGCTTGTTCCTCGACAATGAAGCAAGCAGGGCCGCTTTTGGGGCCCCGTGCTAAGGTGGGATTTATGTGTGGCATGATAATGGCCGGGCCACTTGGGGCCAAAGTAATCAAGGCCCCATATCTTTTGAGAAAATGACCATTGAGATATTGTTGCAAAGTCGATCTAACTGCAAGCATCGCAAAGGCTCAAGTTGTAATGCACCAGTGAATGAAGATTCTGGAAAGGGGAAAAAGCCAATTCTCTATTTTTGTATTGAAGCCAATAGCCATAGATCCCTGTAACAAACAAGAGGGGTTGGTGAGAAATCATGGAAATGTGGATTCTACTGTGAGTAATAATGAAGCAAAAAACATAATCTATGGAAATAGGTTATAGAAAGACTTTTAAGATCTAGGTTTTCTGATTGGGTAAAGAAAGAAATTTCAAATGAATTCCATAGCAACAAAAGAACAAGTCTTGAGTTCTTTATCCTCCAAAAATTTATCTGTTAATCTAGAACAACTTCTTCAATCAGTGGGTCTTAAGGCAGAGCAAGGTGCTTTCAAAGTAACAGAGATCGATCATTCAAGACAAATAAAAAACATGGTAAACTTAATTGCTAGGGCAGTGGTGGGGTTTTTTACGGGAGGTTTTCTTGACTATAGGAGGTTCTAAGCTTGGCTCACTAGGCATCTCGATGCTTTGAAAGTTCCACAGTTTCAGAGCATCAAAGGTATTGGGGGTATTTTTTTGATACTATTTGATGACAAAAAATATGTGGAGAAAATAGTTTCCAAAGGAGTTTATCGTTTTGCATGGGAGTTTGTGTTATACCAATATTATACTCCAGGCTTTACCCCAGATAAGCTATCCGTTGTTAAACTTCCTTGTTGGTTTGAGATAGAACAACTCCCACTAGAAATGTTGGATCCGGGATTTTTGACTGTTATAGCAAAGAATTTGGGGACATATCCCATTCCATAGCAAAGGGGCCAAGAATATGTGTGGATATTGCAGCCTTGGAGAGTGTCTGTGAAGTTTGGGCTACAATTGTAAAGTGGAATGTATTACCGCTCGTTATGTCTGGCAAAATGGATGGGAGCTTATAGGAGAATTTTCATGAAATCAAAAGTTTTGGAAGATTACATTGTATGTAGGAGAGAAGCACAAATGCTAAAGTAGCAGATGTGAAGTGAGCGAAGCCAAATGAGGAAAGATGGGAAGGATCATCTTAATGCAGATGAAATGGAATGTGTTCGAGTCCTTGGTTTCCAAAATATATTCAAAGCTCTCCAAACCCCATGCCCATACTTTCATTTGGCAAAGATTCTCACATTCCACTGCAGCAATGTTCATGGACTCTCTTCATCTCTCACATGGGGCGTAGTGGATTGACGCGGTTCCATTTGGGAGACTAGGGTGATTGACCCCTTGGGACCCGGCGGATCTCCGCTAAAAGGCATTGATATTACGTGGGGGCGTGTATTTAGCCGCTTACTTCTCTCGTAGACGTTTTTGTGGTTATCCTCTGTGATCGCTAGTTTCCCCACTTGCAGACAATAATCGGAAGTAACACCCTCGCCTTCATGCTACCAGTGACGCGATTCCGGCCACAAACTTGTTTTGGTCAGTATAAAGAGAGGCGCTAAAGACCCATGGGTTTTAATCTCTTCTATTAATTGTGTTGGAGAGTACCGTAGCCACTGGCTGGCTAATTTCTCTCCCATATACCACTGAGTACAAGAGTCTATTCCACATTTTTTCCATCTCTTCACAATCCTAGCATCGACCACAGTATCTAAGGAGTCTTGTTTATTGTGCATTTCCACTGGAATCCACCATGGAGAGGATGTCTCTGCTTCGAATTGTTGATGGCAAGTCTGGTTTGTGGCCCAGATGCTTCAGCTTCATTCTAATAATTGTCGATTTGGTTTTGATTATTCTAGGAAAATTAAGTAGCATTCATCATAGTTAATCGACAAATTTGTTAAGATAATGTGTCAGTGATGGATCAATAATAGTTTTGTTGGTGTTGCATGCAAGAGAATCTTTGTGCTAAAGGATTGAATAAGATAGTGTGAGAGGCAAATGTAACATCCGCCGCCCATAATGGAGAGTCATTCCACAAGTCACAAGTTGAGTGATTTATCACCGAGCACAAGGAGAAGCAAGCGAGATGTAAGTCCATTCCCATCACTTTCAAATTGCAAGACTATCTACAAGGATATTGCTATATATGTGGTAGATTAAGCAAGAAATCAAAAGTCATTGTCAGGGTATTCTAAAAATAGCTTTGGCGGTATGCAGACTCAAAGGGATATATGTGCAAGACAGTTTCAAAGGTCCTCTTGGCCACGCATGAGGTAGTAATTTTCTGATGATTTTAAAGTTAACTCTTGACACATCTTGGAATTTAATGTGACTTTTATAGATTTTGCAGTTTCACGAAAGTGATGCTTTTCTATCGACTCTTAAATGACTTACATGCAAGATATGCATGTCCGCAAAATTCAAGATTGTGTTCCCATTGTTTGCTTTTGTTCTTGCAGATTTATATTTGACATGGTAAAGCTTACATTGTTGAGTTAAATAGCAATACCGACTATACAGGTATGCAAATCTCAGCGACATGCATATTCTTTTTAAGTAGAAGTTCAAGAAATCGTATTTCTAAAACAAAAAGATTTGGTCTATAATGGTTCTTTTAGAGATGTTAATTAAAATACTATCTATCTATCTAATATAGTAAAACCAAATTTGCAAATGGCACAAGATGTTCATTTTGCTCCCCTCGGTACACGCGCTTGCAGAGATATTTTTAATTATATGTTGCCTAGCCTTCCGCATTTTTCCTCCTAGAATGCTACAAGAAAGGGATCTCCTGAATTCTGCACATCCCATAGAAGCGTATCACTATCAGTATGCTACATGCTTTCTGGCTCAGTATTCTTCATCTCCAAGTTTCTCATCATGATAACTCCAAGAATTATTCCGAGAACGCTGGAAACAAATTTTTGTTTGTTGTGGGATTGAAGCTAGATACCTAATCGACATACCTTATGCGTGACTAAGGGGCACCCCCTTTGTGAATCCCTCAAGAAAATTGCCAATTTTGATTATCTTAATCGCATTGCTTGCCATATAGGTTTTACACCATTGTGCTTAATGCATGATTAATCTAGGCTATCTAACTTTCTATCAGTTCAACCGCGTGGTTAATGCATGATTCAAATAGGCTCGGGTAGAATCCTTTTGTTAGGAGACAAGGCACACACAATAATGCCACAAGACTCTCTGTAAGGGCATGTCTTTTGAATGTAGCAAACAGTTTGCATCGTAAAGTTATGATCCTCGATCCCCAAAGCTTTGAGGTTTGTCTCGAATGCAACAAATAGGTTCCGCAGATCTCAAACTTCTTAAGGATGTCATGCAGGATATGCTCAATCCCCATAACTTCCGACACCGAATACATGATATGGAACCATTATGCGGGGATGGTAATGCAATGATTGGACACATTAAGTATCCTGAAATCTTATGATATTAATCCAGTTCTTAAATTTGGTTACGTGCATATACATATCATGCCGTGGGAGAGAATTTTGACCTTCACTCACCCATGGTTTATTACACGTACCGCACCTCTCTTCTTCTTCAACATTTTACGAAATTATCACATATATGTGATTGCACTCCAACATTAAAATTACCCTCCCTCTCTTTAACATCTAGGTGAATTCCATCAACTACAATCCAAACATTTCGTGATCCACAGCATCTATAAAAGCACCATTTTATCCTCGTGGGAGCATGTCTTAGAATTCTAGAGTTCACTAACATCTAAGGCAACTATTTTATCCCGGTGGAGCATGTCTTAGAATTAGAGTTCACTATATATATACCTTGGCTTCTCTCACAGGTAGAATCCAATGTCGTGGTTTATATGGTAAATCTTCGAATCTTAAACGATGATAGACATTTATATCTTTAATTTAATATCATCTATCAAAAGCACATTACATAAAATTCTCCTAAGGATTCCTCAAAAATCTTCCTCTCCGCAGTTTCTGTGACCATGCGTTCACCTTTCTTGATAGCCTCTTTATAGATCTACCTTCTAGAAGGCCTCAACTTGATAATTGGTATATTTTATTGAATTCCTCTTTCTACAAATCCAAAACTTTATTAGAAAATTCCAATATTTGATGAAATCTAAAGATGTAGTCACTATGCTATTCCTTAAAGTCGCCACACCACTACAATCAAGTAACCCACCCATAACAATTTGGAGAGGTGTGAAATCTTAGCCATTTTATGTTTCCACCAACAAAAAAAAAACAAATCATCAAACAAACATTTCTTTGGTTTCCCTTTTTTAGCCGTGCCTTACTACTAACATGTAGCCAAAGCCCTTCATAGAACATTATTGCAAAATCACAAATACGCCAAATTCATAAGGCATGAATGGTATTCTCGCTTTATACAATCTATATCCGGCAAATCATTTGGTCATACAAGTATGTATAGGACTAGTTTGTTAGAGGTCGCCAAAATGAATGTCACCATAAATTTAAAGTTCGCTATACAAAAGCCAAACCTTCTTCCACAGGTATTACGTAGGTATCGCCCCCGCAAATCCCTACTCAAATCACACCCTCATATATCCCTCTCATATGTAATTGAAGCCGCTTCAAAATCACCAGTCCATCCGTACCAAAATGTTTCGTGACATTGACTTATATCTAATTCCACGCCGCAACACACCGCACCCTACTTCAGTTAATATAAGAACTATGATCGTAGTAATAGTGATTATTAAGGTGATATAGTTTTTCCTGACATTTTGAATTAAATGTAGTAGAAACCACTCTTATACCGATTGTCGTTATAATTATTTTTTTTTTGTTAATTTTTGGGAAATGAATGCGAGCTAATTTTTGGGAAACAAAAAGGCAAACCTGAACCTATTTAAATACAAAGACATGAGATAGTTCCTATAATTTAAAATTGATGGATTGAACAGAGGAAAGTTCATTAACAAGTATCCAACATTAGCTGGGCACTATAACATATCCTATATTATAATTTTTTAGTGCAAGTAATGAACCACACCCTAAAATAGACGGCCCAGATTTTGAGTTAATAGTTTAATGGTATAGATGCTCACGTGGTTTTCACCTTCTGACTAGCAAATGGCTTCCGCGAATCTGTGTTCTCTAGCAAGCACCCCATATATGGCTATCAGAGCTTGTGATTTAGGGAGCTCTGTGAGCTCTGGAGCCTACACCCAAGCCCCAGCACCTCAACATGGCTTTGGGCTTTTCTTAGAACCATTGTGAACAATGCAATGATTGGATGCATTGCGACCCTGAAATCCATCACAATGTATAAGGTGTCAATATTTGAGAATGATATTAACTAACACCTAAATTCTCCCATTACATGTAGTAGATGTACATATCAGTGCTGAGAATTTCCGTGACTCCTTCACTCCTCGGCTACAATACAGGCTACCCTCCAGCGGTTTACACACACCGGGCACCTCTTTCTTTCAACATTTTATGAAATTATCACATATCTGATTGCACTCAATATGTCAACATTAAAATTACAGTCCCTCTCTCATCTAGGTGAATCTTACTGAACTACAATCCAAACATTCAACTGCATCCACAAACATCTATAAGGCACCATTTTATCCTGTGGAGCATGTCTTAGAATTTAGAGTTCACTAACATCTATAAAGCACCATTTTCATTTTATCCTGTGGAGCATGTCTTAGAATTTAGAGTTCACTATATATACCTTGGCCTTCTCTCTTCGCAATAAATAGTAACTAATGTCATTTTTATATGGCAAATTCGATCTTAAACTGATGATAATATTTGGGATCTTTTCTTTTAATTTATTCATCTATCAAAAGCGTACATATTGATATATCCAAGCAAATTCTTAAGGGATTCCTCGTGCCCCTCTCTAGCTAGACCATGTCCACGCCTTTGATAAATTTCTATAGATTTCCATTTTCTAGAAGCAATTCTTCAACTTTGATAATTGGTATATTTTATTGAATTCTCTCTTCTCAACCTAAACTTTATTAGAAAATTCCAATATCATTTTGATGAATCTAAAGATGTAGTCACTATGCTATTCTTAATACCCAGCATACAATGTAGAGGGTTTCTTTTTTGTGTTTTTGTAATGCTTTTCACACATGGTTTCTACCATGGATTTGGTTAATTTATCTTCGCTGCAGACCAGACTTCAAATAGTATTTAATAGAGTGCATCCTTTTGGTCGCTGATTCTAAAAAGAAAAAGAGATCGCAGGATCCCCTTTTTGTTTTAGATAAAGGCTTTTTCAATTTCTTTACATTTGTATGAGAGCATGCAAGGCACCCCCATTATGCTAGATATTCGTGGTTTCCCGAGGCCCACGCTTTGGCTTTCTCGTCTTCGCGGAGTACGTAGATAGCGTACCTTGTCGTGAGTCGATTTGGTAAAGCCTACCAGTGGCCCCGGACATTTCTATCCCAATTGGATCCTTAGAATTTTCGCGGAATTGGTCGGTCAAAGACCAGCCTTAGTTCCTTGCTTGCATCGGGCCGCGAATTCCTCAAGAGTAGAGATACAGATCGGCTATTTATAATCTTCATTCAAATCCTGCATCTGTTAACAACAATATAATGGAGTTTAGATGGAAATCTAGCAGGCTATCCTCGCTTGCGTAAAGATAGAACATTTAAATCCGGACATCCTTGGGGAAGAAACTTGTGATTTTCTAGCGAAGTTCACCGGTTTTCCGCCATATTTGAACAAGAGCAAGTTTTAACTTCTTGAGCCGAAGTAACAAACTACATTTGCTAACGGAAAACATTATTTTAGTTTCCTAAATATCCTACACTATATCAATAATATAAACTTCAACGCCGCTAACTTTCTTTTCGTGTTATTCTACACAATTACAGTTGAAAGTTCGATATACATTTTTTATTCGGAAAATTTCTTAGTTCAACTAATGAGGAAATGAGCTTTCATCGTGATATAGTTTGATTTGGGGTGTTGGGATGCAATGGGCTTCATACATCGAGTGAGTGTGGTATGGCATGGCGCAGATCCAAAGCAAGTAAGGCTAGTTATCTATCAGGCATGCCTCTGACCAGTTAAAAGCCCAAATCTATGCCATCTTTTGTATAAGTACGACATGTTTTTGGATCTTGCTCTGCAATGGTTCCCTTCATCGCTTAAAAGAAATGAAGATGGCATAAGCTACGTAGTCGAAGGATATGGCAAACAGCCCATTGAAAATGCCTGAACTGCCCTCCCATATATACATAATAAGAGAAATCCATAGCATAAAACCACTTTTGCCTTATTACTTCATGGTGGATCTTTTAGGGCGCGGTGTGCAAAGACGCCTCAAAGAAGCAAGGACGCTAGTTATCCACATCGTATGCTGTGCTGCACTGGCCAGCCTCGCGGCCATTTTGTATATAAGTAAGATATGCTCGATCTCGCGTGGTAAGACGCTAAACCGCCATACCTAAGGTCACGTGTTCAAACGTACTCTCAGAAAGTGGGCGCAATGTAAAGTTGGTGGGGAAGGACCATCACTTCCGAATGTAAAGTGGTGGGGGGCAGGACCCATCCTGGTGGTGCCGTAAAGTAACAAGCATGTCTGTGGTGTGACGTGCTAAAATCTCTTCTCTTTCTTCTCTTTTCTTCTTCTTCTTCTTCCTCGGACCGGTTTCAATGGTTCCTTTATCAGCTTAAAAAATGTAGATGGTATAAGCTTTCACGTAATCAGCCTTTATTTTGCAAATTGTTATATATATTATTCTACCGATGGATGGCAACAGCCTATTCAAATGATTGAGCTGCCCTATCTAAGTATACGAACGCATTCCATGGCATAAACCACTCTTTTGGGTTTTATCACTTGCATGGTGGATCTTCGCTACAGCAAGATTTCCAAAGATGAAAAGCTTGGCTGTCGAAAAAGCATTGCTGTGGTATTTTCCCACATGCCAAATACAGCTTGTCTCAATGCAAAGAACACAAGGCATGCTTCAACCACCATTTTTAGCTTATATTCAACCTTCTATTTTCCATTTGTATTGTGTGTTATTATTCGCATCCTTATCCCGCGATGAGCATGAAGCTCTCGAGATGCTAGTTTGTTTGTTTGCATGCCGGAAGTATTTTCTGCCTCTAATTGTGTGTGTGTATCTTTTGGCATTTTTGTATGCGTGCCTCTTTTTACATTGGCCTACCTAACATTAATATCTAGCATACAACATATTGGCTCCTATATTGCCTTACGCATACGGAATTTGCTTAGGACCTATCATCAAGTGAGAGAATGGAAATAATCAAAGATAAATTCCTATATCTTGCTGCTTGATGACGGAAATTGGTGCATCCATGAATATAAGAAACTACATGTTGTATTTGAATGGTATGGTGTACTTGGAATAGAATAGGTTGCAAAGAAACTATATGAATGGGGTATTTTACAATTTGATTTATATTTTGAAGTTATGAAGTGTGATTATTACTATTATTGCTTTTGCCGATGGATTTTCAAATGCGCCTTGCAAGAGATTTTAAATATTCTCACAACCCAATGACAAAGGATGATGCTCCTGCCTTGCTCTAGCTCTACCTTCTCACTATTGGATCCATGCTTGGATTCTATTCTATTCTATTCTATTATTATGAGCAACATGCTTATTAGCAAATCCCTGCCGTATTGCATCAATGAACATGGTCACATCTACATCCCTTTTCACAATGTTGAAGCTCTTTTAAAACTTAGGAGGCATCAGGCTGCCAATTTCCTATTTTTTTTTTCTTATTTTAATTTCTAAATTACTGTGATACTGGTCAAAATATTTTGCTTAGTGTCTATAATATCATTGCTAAATATTTCTACTTCTCGCTCAATAATTTAAGGCCCCGGCTGCCAAAAATTTTTTTGGGTTACCACAAACTACATTATTAATCTACATGACTTGAAAATTAAACTCCCCTTGAAACCACCTTTGGTTTAGTGCATATTCACACACTTAGGTGACGTAGGGCAAAATGAGCCCTTTAAATTGCGTTTCACATGTATAAAATCAACACCATATAGGCATACTTTCAATCTTATAGTATTTTACAACTTTATACGCGATAGTAAATTTTGTACATGCATACCCCCACAAATGAGGAACTTTGTGTGTAATGCAGTGTAGATTATTAAGGAATATGGGGTGAATATGCCTATCCAATGTACCTCAAGAAACTCTAGTCACCCCCTCGCAGAATATGCATCCAAACCGCAAAGGGGTTTCAAGGGGGATTTAATTTTAGAGGCTTGATGTATAGTTTGTGTGTTGTCCAAAAATAATGTGGGTTACTTCTTTCTTTTATATTTTTACACGCCTTTTCACATGGTTTCATGATTCTCATTGTATTTGTGCAAAGTGTACTAAACAAGATTTCAGGAGGAATTTCTAAGCCGTATGATTTTGAATAAGGAATACACCTTTAGGTTGTGGTCTCTCAAAAGATTTTGAATCCATGCATGTGCATGCAATTATTTTAGGGTTTTGAACAATCTATTTTAGGTTTCCAACAAATTTATTTTAGGTTTTCGTACCTCTTTCCATGACTCTATTATTATTCCAAAAAAGACAAAGAAAACAAAGCAATCGGCCGAACTGAGGGTCATGTCGCGGTAGCCGAAGCCTCGACAGATAGCTGCAAACATTATTGATTTAGGTGAAATCTTCCTTTCAGAGATCCTCCAGCTACGCTGGCAAACCCGTGACAGAACATTTCTCAAGAGTGAAAAGCGATTTTAATAATCTTTATGAGCTCTAGTTTTGTATCGCTGGCTATCTGTAGTCGCAAGTAAAGGCAGCAATCAGGGCTAATCATCCACAATACCTATCATTTCGCCCTATGCTTCACATCTAGTTTCGCTCCACTATGCTAGATATTCATTGGATATTCAAACTGGAGGCAATGTCAAACATTGCGATGATTTCAGCTTTGCTATGATGTATATAAAGTAGAATATAGGTTCTTGCTTGGTAGGAGAAATGCAAATGGTGAAAAACAATAGGGGTGCAAATGCTTCTGCTAAATAGTCAGCTCTTCGGCCACACACCACAGCAAGAAGAATGGATGCCAACTAACCAACTTGGGCTGCAAACTCACTAAGTATCACTTGTTTGATACAAATGCTTCCTGGAAGATTTTAATGATGGTGGATATAAGATAAAAGCAGGTTCTGCTATATGCCAAGTTGACGTGTCTTGGGCCTCCTTTGGTCCCAAAGAGGGCTTTGGCCCCAGAGGGCCTTGGTCCAAAGTGAAGGACCAAAGGGGGCGGCATGCTGGTAGCAGCTCGGGAGAGCTTCCGGGTGCAGCCGCAGGTTTGCCGAGGGCCTGGGGTTGTTGTGAGATAGCGCGCCACGCCAAGAGTCTATATTTTAGTGTGGTATCGAAAGCAACAGTTTCAGCGCCGCCTCCCTCGCCAATGCTAATGTTGAGGATGAAGAGCTCAAGGAAACTTTTGAGTTAGAGAGAGCATGCATAATTCGCCGCGAGGCAGAGAAACGGGTACCGCCGAGGCTCCTGAATTTCTCATGGAGCCGCAAAGAACTGATCTCCATGCAGCCGCCATGCGCAGCTGCGCCAGTGTCGTTGTGGCGCCCGCACGTAGTGGGTATCAAACGGGTAGCCATCAAAGGTCAAAATTGAATTCAAAAGTATCTCTCCTCCCTCGCTGCCACCAGTGATGCGGATGAACTTTCGCCGCGGGTTCGACTAACGCTATTTTGCTGCTAAGATCAAAAGACATTTAGAGACGGCAAGACACTCGCTATATTTTGCCGAAGGCCATCCGGATGTAGGTTGCAAGGACCGTGGCCGGATAACATCCAAGAAACCACCAGTCGACAACCTATTGTTACTTAAGTAGAATTTGAAAGCGTAAAATCAAAAATCGCTTTTTGGGTCAATTGGGGAGCCGTAGATCTATCAGCCAATGGGAAGAAGCTGACCCAACAAACACCAAACTCCGGTTAGGAGTTTCCTTGCCGCGACGAAGTTTGTGCCAAAAGGACTCTCGCCTTTTGCTACTTCAAAAATGACAATCGAGAAGTCTCAAAAAACTCATGGTGGGTTCATCGTTGGTACCGGCTAAGCTCGACTCCGTAAGTTGCCAATCTTTCTTTCGTGAGAGCTCCTCGTAGATATGGCGTGAGAAAGTGGTAGAGGAGGAAGGTTTGCCCCTCACGCGAAGCCATTAATGCCTTCCACCGGCCTCTCAAAGTTTCGCGAAAGAGGCGTAGTGGTTTCGTAGATAACTCAATGGGATCCCGCCCGTGGTTCCGCCATTCAAACGCCGCATTACCGCACGCGTATAATGAACTCTGTTGGGCCAAAGAGCTGTGCTGAATCTTATCAAGCGCCGTAGTGTTGATTGAGAGGAGAGAATGGGTGTTTCTGCCTGTTGGTTCAACTAATTGCTAAAAGTTTTGGTGAATACCCTACTTATTTGGAAAGAAGAAAAAGGGGAAAGAAGAAAGGAAGCTACACCTATTCTTAAGTCCTGACTAAGAAAGAGGATAAAAGTAAGGCGCAGCTTCCTGCTCATGAGATGGAAAAGGGAAGAAGGTGGCTACGTCCGAAAAAATCGATATAGATTCCCCTGCTTGAGAATGCAGTTCCCCACGCATTTTGGGCTACCATTCAAGATCAAAAGTACATATCTTATTCGGACCGGCAGTTGAGTTTGATTTTATTTTGGTAAAAAGAACTAAAATTAATCTCTTACCTTTATCAAGTGATGTAGAATTATCTTCTCTTTGAATGTTGCCCTCCTACTTCTTCATTTATGGTCGGCGATTACGTTGAATTTCAATTGCGTGGATATATCCGCCAACGCTCTTTCATGGTTTCCTAATCTTTTGAGGTATGGATATTATTCTAGGTACGCTTTAAGCAAGGTTATTAATCCTCTCGCGTATAGAGATTGGAAAGCGTGTGTATTGTTAGTGTTATCTTTCTGAAGGGGGGTAAAAAGACCTTCAAGTTTGTGGATGATATTGTTTCCCTATTCCAAATTCTTCATGTACAGCTTTTAAAACAACGCTTGGCAATGAAAACTCATTTTGTGTATTTGGTGGTTTTGGCGCTTCAAGATAGACATGTATCTCATTAAATGAGCTGGCCAAACAATCTTTTTGCATTATTTTGATGATGTTCTTTCAAATGAAATCTACAAACTTCTGCCAATTTTAATGCTTTGGAGGACGCGTAGATTTCGATCTTTCCCGAAAGAACCTCCTAATCAAGTCTATCTAGGAACCATGGCCAACAAGTTGATTAGCGCCTTGATGTGAGTTGCTCTCAAGCCGATTGATCCTACCATAGTTCTCACCTTGCGCTCCCTGCCTTATTGGCGCTAAAGATTCCCCGGGCGATGTATATAGATTATCGCCATGAATAAGATAACCATAAAGAATCGGTTTCCTATACCAAGGGCTGGATGATTTGTTTCTGATCAAGGTGCCAATGCTTTTAAGCCCCTGGGACGCGGGAAAGTCAGTAGATAACCTAAGGTTAAGTACTGGCGATGTTCACAAGACTCGCAGACAACCTTTGACATTATGAGTTTTAGTCATGCCATTTGACTACAAATGCGCCTTCTTTGGCGAGGCTAATGGGGCGCACATTTGAAGATGTGCATGGTGTTTATGTTGTCGTGTTCTTTTGATGACATATTAGTTTTTAGTACGCCCCAGGGAATACACATTTGCATTTATGGGAGGTTTTCCTCAATACGGGTTAAGGGAGGAGTCTATTACCTTAACCTAAGAAAAGTATCTTTCCAATCGAAAACCTGAATATTTGGGTCATCATTGGCTCGGTGGGTCTTAAAGTTTGATCCTGCAAAGAAGGTACAAGCAATTGTGGATTCGGGCCGCGACTGCTTTTTCTCGCTTCGCCGCATCAGCGCCCTTTGGGCTTATGCAGCCAATTAAGCAGGAAGTTTGTACGCACTCTTTGCCTCGCTTAGCTCGCATTTATACTGTTGGGTACGTAAAGGATGTTCCTTTCCAATGGAACTCCATAATCAATGGGCTTGCTTTCCGTGCTCTTTAAAGGATGCCATGTTAATCCTCTTCCCCGTTTCCGCTACAAAAGTTTGGTCTACCTTCTTGTTAGCGTTGATGCAAGTGGTGTGGCTTTGGGCGCTGTTTGATGCGCGTAAAGATGGCCATCCGGCTGTTTCATGAAAGTCGGAAGTTTTCCTCATTACCTGAAGTAGATATAGTGTTTATGATAAGGAATTTCTGGTCGCTATTCATGCTTTGAAAGTGTATGCAGAAGTACTATCTCTTATAGGGTCATCAGCTTCATATTTTGACTGACCCACCAAAGCATTAGGCACATTGTTTCACGTAAAAACATTATCTAAAGGCAGTTGAAATGGATTGCTTTATGCAGCAATATGATTTCGGGATTATTGGTTCCGTAAAGAGAATGTTGTAGCTGATGCTTTAAGTAGACGTTATGCGCTTTGTTCTTCTATAGCACAATCCGAATCCATTTGCGTGAAATGAAATCATTGTATGCCAATCACTCGCATTATGATATTTGGTTCTTAGTCAAAGTGGCAAATGCATATGGATATAAGATCGCAATGGTTCTTGCATAGTCCAAAGGCGGCCAGCGGAACTTTGGCCAATACTTATTCCTTAAAGCATAGTCCATGATGCACCTACCGGTCATCGCGGGCGCGGGGCAACTTTGGCAAAGCTTGAACCACAAATTTTATTTGGCCCGATTGTGAGAGATGTTTTGTTCATATTCGCATTGTGTTACTTGTCAACGATGAAAAGTTTAACAAGAAACCCTCGAAATTCCTTTATCCCGTTTGGTCTCGAGGCAAAGTGGGGAAATATATACTTCAATATGGACGTATTGTTGGTCTTCTCCCGCCTCGCAAAGAACACCGCCATGTGACAATTGTTGATTGTTTAACTAAGCACGCCATTTTATTCCTTGTTCGGATAAGCTGATTCGGCCATAGGTGCGCTACGCTTTTTATCAAGAGATATTTAGGCTGCTACAATGGGTTGCCAAAAGATTTCATTATATCCGATCGCGATACAAAGTTTACTAGTAAATTATGGACCTGCATTGCTTATGCAATTGGGGACGTGTAGTTAAGGTTCTCCAATCGCTTCACCCGCAAACCATGGACAACTGGAAATAAAGTTATTTTTGTTCCATCTTAAGGGGGTTTGTCAATGAACATCAAGGTCATTGGAAGAGTATTTTGCCTATTACAGTACAGAGACAATACCCATCGGCCTACCATAAAGATGACCTTTAGGGCGTCTATGGTCACCAGGCGGTTTCTCACCTTTCTCGGAGTGTGTGAGGATGTTCCAAATACCGGCCGATGATTTAGTTATTGAGCATGGGCGCGATCCTTGCAGACTTGTTTCAAGCTCGTGATTTCAGATGCTCAAGCATCTTTTGCAAATAAATCATCTAAGTTGCGCAAACTAATGCGGGTTTTATGAAGGAGGATTGGGTATGATGAGATCCATAAAGGCCACTTTAAGAAAGATGCGCCAAGAAGAAGGATCTTGTTGGCAACTCTCAAGCCTCCATGGACCACATTTTCGCCATTAAAGTGGTCAATGAAAATGCATATCAATTAAGATTGCCTCAAGGTTGAAAATGCATGATGTAGTGAATGTTTCATTCCTCCTAAAGGCTTATCATGGTAAGGAGTTACCTCAACTTGGGAGGTTAACCGAGCCGACTGATTGATGATCTCAAGTTCTAGAGCTCTGAACAATTCATGATAAATCCACTAGTGGTTCAAGACAATACTGTTAAGTTCGCCTCACAAACCTTTGGAGGATGCTTCCAATGGGTGCGCGGCAATGTTTTTGTAGGCTTATCCCATATTCTTAGGGAATATAAAGATCGAAAGCAAAGGAAGCCGTGAGAGACAAGAGGAAGTCCAAGCACAAAGCTTCTACTAGCCGCCTGCCAGGGCTAAGGAAGGATTAGGCTCGGATGCATAAAAGGTATTTAGACACCCTTTGCAGCCAAGGCAGGACCGCCGCAATGTCAAGGGAATATGGGCGCCAGCAGACGCAGCCTGCTTTGTCCGAAGGTCTGTAGCTGGGAGCCCGGGCAGCCGCAATGGGCCTCGTGGTGAGATAGCGCATCTCACCACCCAACCTCAGCCCCTCACCTATGACACACGCCCCCTGCAGCTCTCCCCCGAAGCTACTATATATAGCATGTGCACGCCCCTTGGTCCTTCTTTTGACCAAAGGCCTCTTGGGACCTTAAAAAGCCCCTCTTTGGGACCAAAGGCCCAGCAAAAGACATGTCCTGGCATATGCAGCTTTCCTCGCTAAAATCAGAGGTCCCAATATTCAAGACTTTAGGCTTATATTATCGCAGGTAATTGTTTCTTTTGCTATGTGTAGTTTAAGTTGACGTAATGAACTTCGCAATCCAAAATAAGTCCCCACATCAAAACTCTCTTTGTTACAAATGCGCCTTTGTTTCGCTTTCTTCACAAACCCAAAGAAAGCTCTTACATGGGTTGCTAAGCTTGCGCATCTATATGCAGTAGACGCTAAATCATAGTCTTCAAATGCTCAATCTAGAAATATTGCAGTGGTGGTTGGCTATGGCTTACCATGGAAGTCTTGTGCCTTAAGTTTACAATATCGCGATCCAAATCCCGTGAGGTATATATCGATGAAGTAAAATAGTGTATCCTCGCCATGAAACGCCATACTGTGAGCGTGTGAAAGTAGCCTTATTGCAAAGGCTTCTATAGTAGGTATATGAAGGCTACAAATTGAGTGGACGCTAAGCCATAGAGTAATTTTTGACGTAGTATACTTACCACTCATGCAAAATATGCAAGCAAAGATTTCTAGCCTTCCCCTCCAACTTAGTGAAGCTTTAACTATAATTGTTTTCTATGCGTTTAAAAGTAACTATTTTTTGCATGCTTTCTAAATTTTGTTGCCTCAATTCATTTTTTTCTTTCCTTGTATTTACTTCAAGGTTTCTACTTTACGTATACATGCCATTTTGGAGTTATTGGCATTATGAGCATCAAGGCTTCAGACATGTATCATACAGTCAATTACACAATGCTTTGTACCCAAATGCTATTTTTGGATATAAAAGTTGAAAAAAGGAGCCCTTCAACTTGTATATCAAGTTGTAAATGGGTATCAAGTTGCAATGACCATCGAACTTATCTTCTTATATGCTTACTTCATCGACTTCAACTTTATATTCTTCATATGCTTACTTCATCGACCTCTTCGGGTCATATATATGATTATGAATTATCTCACATGGTGATATCGATTGTATTTATTTCAATACCACTCCTCAAACATAAACTTGGGTATACTAGTTTCTTCACGTTGGTCTAAAGATGTATGTATAACGTAAATCATAAGGGAATGAAGTGAAGGTGGATTACAAATTTGTCTCTTTATTTTACAATTCTTGGTCCATATTTAGATAGGCTAAGCAGTGCTAATCTTGTACTTTGCCCCCTCAAAAGTTTACCTATATTTGTATTTTCTACAGGGCCCTCAAGGGCCCAAATTTTATTCTTAATATAACTACCATTAACATAATTAGTATAATGTAATGTTTTGTTCGAGGTCTCAAGGGCCACAAAAAATTGTTTTAGGCTCCCATTACATTTCAAACTAGGTTACATTACACACTTCAAAATTGGGCCCCCTTAAACCCCTTTGGTTTGGGTGCTTATTCACACTGTGGGTGACGTAGGGCAGCGAGAGCCCCTAAAATTATGTTTCTCAAGCATGTACCTAAAATCAACACCATGTAGTATATTACCTCAAATCTTATATAGTAGCATTTTCAAATCTTGTTATACGTAAGATAGCAAATTTTGTATTACGCATGTACCCCACAAACGAGGAACTTTATGTACGCGGTAGATTAAGTGAATAAGGTGAATATGCCTATCCAACAGCTCTATTCTGAAATAACACCCTCGCGGTGAACAAGCACCAAAACAAAGGGGGTTTAAGGGGAATTTAATTTTGAAGTGTGTATCTAGCATTATAACAGGATTTTTTTGTGATTTTATATGCTTTTGGCATGGTTTTTCATATAGATTTCATGGGCTACGTGACATAAAATGAGGTATACTAATCAAGATATATCTAGAGTGCACTCCCCTCATTTTATTGTTCAATTCCATATCACTCAATGGTTTACCCCCATACCTCCACAAATAAATAAATAAAAAAAAACCACGGCAATGCCAGGCTCGGTAGAACCCTCGCATTTTGGTAGGATTGTGTTGCTTAGGCTCGCCCTTGATTTCGGCAACGTAAAACTCCTCGAGGCAACCGACTTCTTTAATTCTCTCAATCTTTCAAAGAGGAAGGAACAGTCCGCCCTTTTGATTTTCGGCGCCAGTAAGATCCGCAGGCTTAACCACTTCTACTATCACTCCCTCCCATTCTTCTCGCAGGTTAGTTTTAAGGGTTTTTCCACGTGTTCTCCCTTGTGCATGGCATCGTGGCAACAATATGCAAAGAGATTCATGGTGTTTGTCTACGATACAAATCCTCATGGAGTAGGAAAATTAGTGGCTATTAATAGCCAAATGACAATTTTTAGGGTCTACAATTTTACAAGAAATCTTATATGAAGGGAGATTTAAAAAATAAAATAAAAAGATAGCCATAGTTTTCAAAACAAGTGCTCCATTATTATTTTTAGGATTAGCTAAACTATTTCCCCTTTTCTTCTATGAAAAGGGATTAGCCTTTCTTTCACAATAGTTATATACGAATCATTAATAGCCAAACGAAAAATTATTTTCTATTACAGACTTTTACACGCCCCAACTACCATCATCAGCTGATCGTGATTTTTTCAAACTATGAATTCACTTCTATTACATATACCACATACGATTCAAAAAAGGAATTGCACCTTTAGATGTCCGAAGTTTTATTGCATAACATCTAAAGGGTTGTAGATAAGTGCAAATTGATCACAATATTTAGAAAAGTGTCGCTGTATCAATATAGTTCTACTATGGATAAGGATGTTACTTTTTTATTGTAGGGCAATGATGGTATGCTCGTATATTCTTAATGCATCGTGACTCTAAGATATTATTGCTTTGTCACTTGTCACCGGTTATTTATTTTACTACGTTGCCGAACAAAGATTACAAGTTATGAATAGTATGGCATGTATGCTTCGATACGGTTTATTTGAAACACTTCTGTAGGGTTAGGAAAAGTTGTAAAACTACCACATACCACCATAAAACTGCTAGTTTTAAACTTTGGCTGCCCTTTCGTGCATTATTTGAAGAAGTAATATATGAATTCTACATGCAAGGGTATGTTGAGCGTGGTATGTGTATAGCAATTATAGTTGGACATAAGGTCACAATTGAGGTATTTCTTTTTAAATAAATTGCATTATTGTTGGCAAAATTTTTTACCGATGACCAAGTTAGCAGAACATTACGAGATACACACATTGCAGCATTGGCACTGGCAAAGTGATGTGTATGATGGACTCTTACCGAAAAGTTTATGGGAGGGCTCCAACAAGATGCTGACGTTTGGTGGTGTTATATGCGAAAAACAGACTTATTGATGGGCAAAAGATGAGCAAATTGCGACGGCAACAATTTGGAGTCAACAAAATGTGTAGTTAATCTAGGTGTGGAAATGGAAGGAATTAATTTTGATACAATTTGGTGAACTATGGTTCATAGCATACATGTGGTAGGCTTGGCCTTTTTCGTTTAAATAATTGGTTTACTCCAGTAAAATCCTAATCATTTGATATGAAAATACCATGAACGAACATACTACCTAACCCTCCCTAATTATTTCACATGCATGCTTCTTTACTGAACAGATGATTTGGTAGCACCATACATCTGCATGTTTATCTTCGGATTATTCTTGGCCATAGATGAAAGGTATGGCTCTGATTGCTCAAGGATTTAGGTATTATCTGCTGATTAAGGAAGCTGCAGTATAAGCAAGGCAATTTCGAACTTGGACTCCAAGGACATATATTTGCTGAACCCTAATTAGGTGACAGATGTAATCCTTGTGGCTCAAATGGCCAGAGCTAGATGCTGCTCTCTAGCTGCATATGGTTCTTGCCTGTGTTGGATTGGCCAGGCCGGGGCCAGTGCCTGCCTTTTATATTCCGTAATTGGAAATAAGCTGACAATAAGAAGTGCAATACTGGTAGGAATAAAGATTCAAGGCTTTCTGATGTTTCATGATCAAACAAGACATTGAAGATGCTTCTAGGAACACACAAATCATCAAAACTAAAGTTGCATTTCTGCTGGAACAGAAGGCTTCACACACAGGTCTGACGATTTTCATTTTGTTAAGTGTACCTCCATTGATTAAACACATCCACTGCTTAAATGGTACTCAAATTATTCAAGGCATGCATAGCCTGTACACATACATGTGGAAAAAAAAGGTGGAAGATAATCTGATTTTTCTGAATTTTGACAGTAGGATCAATCTCAATTTTAGCATTTATCGAGGAGCTTCTTCCAAAAGGAAATAAATCTGAGCTTGTACCCACAGGAAGATATTTACAGGAAGAAGGCAGCTCTGCATAGCTAGGTTTCAAAAATTGCTATGGACTCACTGGAATCATTGAGCAATCTGCAAGATCCGGCTAGTAAGGACAGATGGGACAAGCTTCTGACAAACATACTGCGTGCAAATCCAGAGACTGCTCAAATTATGGAAAACTCCCTCGCACAAAAGGCAAATCCTCCAGGGTTGGTAGCTATTACTTAAAATGCATTTAATCTGTTGATCCAGCAATTTAGTTCATATCGTTTTTATGAATTACAGTAGATTAAGACTTAAGCATCAAGCTAACTAAAATGCTTGAATATTTGATTTAATGAGGATTGCATCATGATATTTTCACATTCAGTAATGTTTCTCCAAACTAAAATGGTAGACTATTAGTCTGAAACGAAATCTAGTAGCATTAGTGTGTGTATGGTCTATTTGCAGTCCTCAGGATTGGAAGGTAGCCATAGAGAAATGAGGGAAATATTTCTGTTAAGGAAATGATGATCTATAAAAGTTGACCTGTTACATGTGACAGGCTGGATTTTGAATTGTATAGTTATGGCTTGATAACTAATAGCTGATCAGATCTTATACCAGAAAAATAGAAAGGATAGGTAATGATGTAAAATGGACTAATTATGACAGCCTCTTTGGCCACAAACAAGAGAGTAGAGACGTGAATGATTTTTTTACTGTTGCATGTTGTAATGAGACTTGCCAGTGGGTTGATGATTTGGACACCTAGTGTGCTTACATCTTTAGTCTTACGTTGTAGACATATAAAACGAAAAATCCATATAGCTAACATATTTCTGATCATGGAAAATGAATCTCGAACATATTAAATTTCCTTTGATACCAAATGGCAGTACCTGATTGCATGCTGTAATATGGGGCCTATAGACAGGGTATGTACAAAGTGTCAGCCATATTGGAGACATTTAATAATTGGTCAAGATGAGTCGATTTTGTATACTTGGCTTTTGCCCATGCTTTTCTTCAAAGACAAGTTTGGCCTAGATTGTGCTTTACATAGATGTTCTACGGGCTAGAAGGTAAAGTTACTTTGCAGCCGACACAAGGCTATGTGCAGAAGAAATTAATACAATGGCCGGATACATAAGGCTATGTGCAGAAGAAAATTACCTACAATGGCCATCAAGGTTAAGCTGAAGTTCTCAGTGGATTCTCAGCGATTTTATAGCTCTACCATAGACCCGTCTATGCTTTAAATGCAGGGCAGGCTGTAGAATATAGGATAAGTGCATGATTTAAATGCTATTGTTGATGTCAATTGAATAACGCTGATGATTTACGCTATATTTTACATACGATAAATAAGTAGTTTTAACTTTTGACAAAATAAAATGGTTGTCCTGTTTGCATAATATGTTCTCATTTTAATACAGGGTTTGTAATTTTTGTTGTTGCATGTAGATGGTATAAGCGAGACTAAATATCATACCTTATGGTTATTTAAACATGCATGGTGAAGGGCTAAGAGCCTAAGAGATCCAGAAGCACTGCCAGTGACTTTGTGGGCTCTTACCCTTCTAGGCTAATCAGTCTCCTCCGTTTTACCGCAGTAACGATTTCTTGCCTCTACGCGCAGTTTTCCCCATTTATTCACGCTGGAAAAGCGCAAGATGCGATGACGCTGAAGATAAAATTCTCGTAAGTCTATTGAACTTTATAGTGTTGATTCTCAAAGAAAGCCGAAATTTTAAACTTCATGCTATGCGTTTCTGGGGTTATCACTATCAACTCTTATGAAGGTAAAATGATGTATTGAACCTAAAACGTTAACACTTTCCTCAATGACAAAAAGGAAAATCGCTACTATCATAGAATCGCATTCTTCCTCACAAGGATAAATGTTGACTTATTTTAAGTGCTTTAAGTCATTTTTATGAATCTCAAGCGCTTAAGGTCGCATATTGGCCCTAAGTGGTCTTTGCAAAAAGTTCATGGAAGGTAAAAAGTCTGTTTTTTGAATGATTTTAAAATAGTTTTTTTTTTTTTAAGGGTGTTACTTATATATTTTATAAATAAATTTAAAATTACAAAGACCCCCTTTTTAATGGGCATGTGACAAACTGAAGGCCAATAACTACCATGGCTATCAAGGTATATATGGTCGTGTGATACCCATCGCCCAAGAATCTTAAGGACCTTTTTACTCCTCCCCATGCAAGCCCATGAGGTAATAAAGTATTTCTAGAGCCTAGTTGCACTCAATCCAAAAACAATGCGAACAGTGTCAACATGCCGATCCTCTCCCCTTATTTCCAAAACGTACAGCATAAAAATATATCACTCTAATAATCCTCATGCACACCGCCTTTAAAAGGAGCATATAAAAAGCGGTCAAAGTAACACAAAGGATCCAAAACTCAAATAAGTTCATAAAGATTTAAGGCTCCCTCCTGCTACACGTCCACAACACCTACCCCCAACACCAAGACTCTGTAAAACCTCGCGAAAGGACGCCCCACATCCAACCTAAACCCCGCAAAAAGGAATTGTAAAGAAGAAACACACCGCACGTGACCCCCAAACCGCACGGGGCGTCGCTTACATCATTGGCATAGGGCCCACCATGGCGGGCCCCCAACATCGCACCACTTAAAACCCAATATCTGCCGGCAGAGTTGCCCCAGTCAACAATGCTTTACATGAGAGCCTCCACCATTGTACAAGATAAATCGCAAGATCGTAACAAATGTGAAGTCAACACCCAGCTAAACAACATAAAAACAAAAGATAAGCTATTGACTATTAGAATACTCAACAAATGAAGGTAAGAAGGCTGCAAAACTAAAGAGGGGGAGGGGGTGGGGTACGCGCATCACAAAAGGGGAGGCCTTCAAAGATCACTGAAGGAAAACGAGAGGAATGCAACAAGGCTATAAATACCCAAGGTTTCTCAGCTCAAGAAGCTGATTTATCCGCTAATCTCAAAACGCTGCATAAATAGCACTTCTAGAGCCTAGTTGCACCAACCAAAACAATCAAGCAACAACATGTCAAAAAAGAGGCGTAAACAAATAAGAAACTAAACGCAGTTAAGAACTAAGGGCATACATCACCCACCGAACCACCTCCTCAAGGCAAAGAAAATGAGCAAAGTAAGGGAAGCTAAGAGACCGCAGCACATCCAAACAAACTAAGAATATGAAAAGAATACTCACACACCCCCGCGAATCCAATGAATGAGGAATCTTAAGCAAAAAAGGGCAACGACGCCGGGGAGCAAGGTCGAATGTGACAAGACAAATAGCCTACAAGAGAAAGCGGTTCTAAGTGCCACATTTAGTCGCAAGGAAAAGGGCACGAGATTGAGAGCGAATTGGAAAGTTTTCCCGGTGACAAAAGGCGCATCCAAACAACCAACACCACCATAAGAGGAGAGTATTTAAACTAAAATGCCTACTAACTGTAAATGAGCAAAGAGCCAAGATAAAAGTTTATCTACACACGAGCTTTAACAAAGCTTAAAAACCTCCATGGTCACACATACACACCTGGGCACAACCAACTCGCTCAAAGGTCCTACAAGATGCTTAAAGCCAAGGGCATGAAATCTCAAGATATCGGATTATGCTCTCCTCACGCGTACAACCACTGTTGCAAAGACAATCCTTAAAATGTAAGACTAAAAGGAAATGCAAAGTATTTGTGACAAAGGCTGTCCTAAAAACCACGGAGTCAGACTCTAAAACATGTGATAGAAAAAACATGCATAGAAGGAGAAAAACTAAAACCCAATGTGATGAAATCCTCGATCGAAAAAGGCAAAACTTGGGAATGGATTCAAGCATATATTCCTAAAATGGAAGGGAGTATACCAAATAGGACCATGGAATTAACTGCATAAGGGTCCTTCCAAAGTCGCACAATGCTAACATCTAACCAAGGCATATATAATTAAAACTATAGACCAATCAACACCAGAAGAGAGAACCGGATGCCATTAAACTTTACAGTAGGAGTGGCAACTAAGCATAGCTCAAGTATGAAAAAATTAAGGGGTCAAGGGAAGGAGATGAAGAGCAAGAGAGACCAAAGTAGATCCAACAATCCAACACCACTAACATGTAAATCTCTAAAGGAGAGATGAAAGGCAGCGTTTAAACCTCCAAAAGGAATTCATATACAAAATAACATCCAACAGAATCAATATAAAATGAAGTTACAAAGATTTTAAGAGCACAAAACTACTAACACCCAATAAAGCCACTGGGGTCATTTACAAACTAAGTCTAAACCCTTTGCAGCGTCCTAAGACAAAATCTCACAAATAAATACACCACAGAAACTAGATCATTGTAACTCAAAGCATACTAAAATAACAAGCGTATCAAAATCTCCAACGCTGGAAATGTATGACCATGAGAGGAGGTTTGAAAAGGCAAACCAAAATAAAATGTAGCCGAAAAATCTAAAGCTTAAAACAAGAACACTTAAGTAAACACCTCTACCTAAGCACCCAGCTAACGCCCCAACAATTTATGTACAATCTAAAGCACACAAGAACGCAAGAAAACTAAAGGAATAAGCTCCAACAAACCCACTCCTACAAAGGTCCTTTAATGCGAAAGCTTTAATAACCTTGAACCTAAAGGGACTCCTGGCGAACCGCTTGCTACCAAGTGTAGAGCCATAAGTGGAAAGGTGAAAGGTTTCTTTATTGAAAACTCGAATTCAAGAAATAAGCACCCTTTCATGCTTACAAATCGAACTCACTAAGGGCCATAGATGGGAGCAAATTGATATCTTTAGGATCAGGGCTAATGGTTAGCCACAAACCGCGAATATAAGGGAAGCAACAAGAGAGGCAAGTTCCATGTTTGGCAAGAATCATAAAATTCTAAAATACCGCCCAACATCAACAATACCATCTAGACAAAAATTTCTAAGGTTAACCCGTATAATTGTAATCACTCTGCGAGGCTAAAACACAATAGTATTACAAAAATTGCGAACCTTCCTAAGACTAAATCTCACTACCAGGGCACAAGGCTTATATTGATCTCATAAGGCCATGACTTCATGAACGCCACAATGGAAATCCATGCAGCACACAAGGCTTATGATTGAGATTCTATAAGGCCACAGATCAAGCGAAACGTACAAGCCAATGTAACCATGCAAAAGCTTACGCAATTCGCTAAAACAACAACCCAACCAAATCAACACACATTCCCCAAGAAAAATACCATCGGTAAGCATACACCCCGCAACCAAAACCCAAAACTATTGCAAAGGTTTTAACGTGGAGTAGACGATGCTAGAATTATATTGGCAAGGACAAGTCAACAAAGATGGCAAGTAACAAATGATCTAAAGCTCCAAAACTAGATAGGCAAATCAAGTGGTTAAGCACAAAAGCAAAAAGGTTAGAATGCCAAAGACTAACATTATCCATACCGCTAAAAACAAGATCAAAGGTCAAGGACGATTTCACGCGAAGATAGTATATGGGTAAAACAAGCCAAAGGTGAAGCTTGGATGGCATAAAAGATGCCGACATGTGATTTGTGAAGAGCGTAAAAAGAGGGCAGTAAGGTTACATCACTCTAATGAACAAGTATAGTTCAAGATACTAGGATTGCTAGCACAAGCAAGGGCAAAAAAAATAGTTTTTCGCTCGTGAAAAGTAAGTATCGCGATTCGGACCATAAGCCTCTTCAAGAGAACTTATAAAGTCAAAAATACCCTCAGGCTAAGAGGACCCTCAAGTTTGTGCTTCAAATTAATCCAAACAAAAGTAAAATATTTCAAACGGTGAAGCTTTCTTCCAACGTAATGAAGCGGGGACATCTTTTGCACTGGTTCCGCCTCCTACAATTAATGAAGTCCAAATGATTGTTACGCCTACAAGACTGGGCTTTATAGAACCTCTTTACACAGCCGCTTGAACTTCACCATCACGCTACAGAACCCTAAAGACTTGGTGCATTTCTCACAAATGGCTAGGACAAATGTATGAATAATAAGACTCGGAGCACGCCTCTAACGATGCCGAATCCCATCTTAGCCAGCCACAAAGATATTCCTTTGGATATCGGGTACGAAAATCTGCGCCCAAATGCTCATCTTTGACGGCAATCCTTTGCATGTTGTAATCGAAAAAACGAAAGCAAAGGAACTGGAACGCGGTAGCTAGAAACATAAGGATACCGCACCGTAACAATGCAAAACTTCCCCACAAAATGAATTGAAGGCAAATGCACACGTAACGTAAAACACGCATCAAACGTAATTAGCTTATGTACTCGTCCAATAAAAATTAGCGTTCATATCAAATTACAAGTATAAATGTCAATCCAACCAAATAGATAAGGTCCACCTCACTATTCTACTCCAAAATTTAATCTAGACTAGAAAGCAATAGGCAAAAATGTATCTTTTCCAGAACAAGCAACGCTAAAGACCGTAGGACAAACAAGCATCATCACGCCCATCTTCCGGCAGAAAGAGAGCAAAGATACCTGGCTACCTTTACCTTATCTCACAAGTATTACAACGCCTCTAAATATCAATACCTTAGGCTCGCTTACACATGTCGCATTACTTTGACAATGCAAAGAAACCAAATCGCAAATGACCAAATTATAACCCTCGCTAGAGCTACTCACCCATTCAAGTAAAGTAGCGTTTATAATTTCACGCATGAATAGACATTACCCCACAGAGAGGTGCATACAAGCAAAGGCATGGGAATATGTTGCTGCATAAAACTACCTAACATGATCCGATAGATTAAATAATGAACTACGCATCACAACAAGCAAGGCCAACTATTAAGTATATTATTGAAAACTAACAAAATGAGAGGAGGAGTTGTAAGTGTAAGAACAGATGACTAAAAAATCAAGAACAAAACTACTGGTTAACACTTAGCTTCGCTTTGAATACATCTCTTGGGTAAATCCTTTAAAAAGGCAAATCGCAATTTCTGCTACATCGGCTAAACGCCGCAACCTAGTATCTTGAGCATTGGAGCATATAAACAAAGAAATACTTCTTCGTGAGTAGCAATCACGCATTAATGTGAAAAGCTATGGATGCCTACAAGATGAGAAAATCAAAGCGGCCGGGTATCCACAAAGGAAAGTCGTGAGTCCAAAAAGATAGCAGTGTAAGGATATTATGACGCAACACATATGCTGGGTACCAATGGCAACCTATTACGCGAATCGGACAAAGCTGGCTTAAGTAAAAGCATGGGTAGAACTAGATCAAAGTCGCTTACAAAAGCATAGAAAATAGAGGAAAATAAACCGAAAGTATCACCGAGATTTGAAACCCGCGAAGTTTGAAATCGATATATGTTGAAGACGGATGCCATCGGTTAAGGAAGTCTTGAATATTGTGAAAGGTCCAAACCCCGCTTTGCCTCGAAGCATGTGTCTTCGACTCTTTAAACGCTTTATATCCAAAAACTCTCATGAAAAGGACTTGCAACATGGCAAGAACGAATTTTCATGGCCCGGATTCAACCGTGAGCAAGAGTACAATTCGGCATGAAGAAAACTAGCCTCAGGTAAATCCCCGCCAACCTCGACCGCGAATCGTAGTTGCACTAGCTCCCTCAAAATGGATCAATAATCCATGTTAATCGGTTAACACCAGTTCTCAAAATGGATCGCTCCATTAATCGCATAAGCATAATGCCCAAATCAGAAAATTCACCAAGGCAACACAACCCAAACAGAAAGCTCAAGAATCAAGCAATACCAAACTGAGATTTGTTGAGCACCGATACAACCCTTGTGAGACTGCCGCTCAAGCACTATATCACCGAAGCTTGGTGACGCTGCAATCACCGACAATGTATACAGGGCTGAGTAGCTTGTGGAGTCTGTAAAGCAGCTCGCCAGCGTGGTGAACTAGACACTTCCTATCTCTCAAAGAGATAATGCAATTCAAACCGCTAATAACGCCATCTATGCTTATATCTATGCTTATGAAGCAGTGCCTTGGGAGACTCTAAAAATCAGTTCCCGAAGAAATCAAAGGCAAATAAAATGGTAGTAGCTCCACAAAACCCCAAGTCTGACCAAACCACTCAACAAATTAGCTAGACATGAGATGAGTACAAAGGCGCATCTAAGCATGCCTCTAAGAGAGCCACTTCAAGAAATTACAAAGCGAGCCACATGGCACTGGCTGCATAAAAGGGAGGCCTCAAAGACTACCGATGAAATGAGAGGAATGCAACAAGGCTATAAATACCCAAGGCTCTCTCCTCAATAGCTCCCTCGCTAAGAAGCCGGATTTTATCGCTAATCTCAAAACGCAGCATAAATCGCGACTCGAGAACCCTTTACCTGGCCGACTTGTCAAACTCCTATCATAACCGTAAAATTCCATGTTTTCCCCGTGGCAGGAAATACCCATCAAGGCTGTTGGTCTCGAAATTGAATGTTGCTATGATTCTCTTGTGATCTATGCCTTTGATCCATGGAGACATCACACCCGGTAAAGCCTTATTAATCTCCATAAAAAGTTATCACTATCATAGATCTCCGGGGCTTCACTTTGATCTATTTCGGGTGAGAATTCTCAATGGCCATTTTAGATCATCTCAAGAGATCTAAGCTCAAGATGGCATAGCCCATGCCCGTAACCGCTGATTTTGTACAAAAACATATGATTTACATCTTCCATTGCACATCCTATGGGACAACAACTGCCTCAAGGTAACTACATACTTTCCTTCTTTCTAGTAATCGTGAGAGGGTTGAAATCCTCTGCTGCTTTCATCCATATAAAACCTGAATTTTTGAGCACCCCAAGAATCCCAAGATTTCTTAACAAGATGAGGGATCAAGTCTCCCTGCCCCAGACCCACTCCTTCCCGCCTTGAAGGGTCCCCTTGCTAGAAGCTTTTGG
The DNA here is from genome assembly GCA_021234155.1 of Isoetes taiwanensis. Classification (NCBI taxonomy): domain Eukaryota; kingdom Viridiplantae; phylum Streptophyta; class Lycopodiopsida; order Isoetales; family Isoetaceae; genus Isoetes; species Isoetes taiwanensis. The sequence goes on along the minus strand of JAJEKV010000058.1, from coordinate 1,261,931 downwards.
TAGATCTCAGGCTGACCTCAGACGCGGTCAATTGTTGATCCATTGTCATTCCAGATGTCTACTCCCTTCGTGATCCTAGTTCTCCCCGAGAAAAACATCCACCTTCTTAGAATAGACCTCAAAGAGCTCCTATTTCCTCAAGCACGCCAAAGGATATCTTTTATTGAAGTCCATGCTCTCTGCATTCCTGTAATCGTGATTCCCGTGATCATTGAGCTCAATCACCGCTTCCCAATTTGAAGCAAAGTCTAGGATGGTATATGGGCCAATTTGGCTGGTCATTTCTATCACTTAGTTTATTGTTCCGTATCATTGAATGCCCACAATCAGGCCTAAACAAGGAAGATCTCTCTGCCTAAAGATCTTGGTTACCCCTAAATCCACGCAGGATATAGATTTCATCATGGCTGATGTACATGTACAATTTTAAAATCATAATATGCCGGAAGTTAAGTAGCCGCATATGTATGGACGGTTTGCCTAATTGGTAGACGAAGCTAAGGCATGGCCTTATAAATCGCGATGGGCGGTGTGAGATATGCTCTTGTTCAAAGCCTTCCTCCATACTTGTTTCGCCTCCTAAGGCAATTGCTTGGTATCTACCTTTAATCCCGCATCTCCATCCGCTTGTTCCTACATACCCGCCCATGCCAACTTAGGTGTGCTCCATTCCATAAAAATTCTCATAACTCTTTCCATTTGCCTAGGAGCATACATACTTCTATAGGGACCAATAAGGATGCTAGAGAGATAGACATGAGATCCCAATATCAAGAGATTGCATACCGCTATCCTACCAAATTTTAGTGTGAGGGATTTAGTCAATTTCAAATGCTTGCTTTTTTTCTTCAATTTGTCCAAGATAGGGTCTCCACAAACCTCTGGGAGGCTCGCTGGGACTGGATCGAGAGGAATTCTGGAGTGTAAAAGGCCTCCTGACAATACACAATATTTTCAGCGTTTAGGCTTTGGAGAACCGGATCAACCGCTCGCAGAAAAGGCCAAAATGATTGGAGCACTTACCGTGGTTCAACTCAATACCCTCCGTGAATCAAAGAGAAATTCTTATCATATCTCGAAATTTTGGATGCTAAGATCATCATGTACCTTATGAATGCAAAGTGTCGTCAAGAAATTGCATTAGAGGGGCAATTGCTCATTTGAATCACCGAGGGATATCGAAAGCGCCCCTTTTTATGTGTCCTAATTGGGCTGATTTTTCTTCATCATAGAGCTTCCACAGATGTGCTACCATCAAAAATAGATACCGAGCTAGTGGGCAGCTCCCCGCTGCATACACCTCTTTTTGCTGAACATCTTGGTGGGACACCCATTTGCTGATGATTGATGCACCGCCAAGCAGCCCTCCTCCTTAAGAGCATCTAGAATGACCTCTTTGTGCTCCCTCTTGCCATCTTGAGTTTGTCCAAAATTTTTGATCACAGTATCCCATCTGATAGTATTTATATGCCTTGCAAAATCTAACTTTTTAAAAGGACACATTTTTTGCTTAGAAGTCTTGAAGCCCAATTCATACCTCTTCAATCGCCATAAAGGTGAAGTTGTCAAGTGTATAGAACGCCCAAAAGTAAGAAAAGCTGACCGCTTCTCGCCCCCATAATTCTTCCGCGCATGTTTCGCCTAGCTATTAGCTTCTTTGTATATATCTTGTACAAGATTTTTTGTGAGTAGAGCCGCATAGGCTGCCTATTCATGAAATTTGGAAGCTCTATCTTTGGATAAGCGTTGATAAAACCTGTAGCAATTGATGGATGGAGAGAGATCTACTCTGCCCAAGCACTGACACCGTTAGGAGAATTTCCGCCTAGAAGGTCCCAAAATTTAGAAAACCTAGACCCATCGTGTCCTCGGGTGACTTTGACACATGGAAGAGATCGCTAGAAGATCTCATTCATGGTAATATCACATAATGAGTTCATTCTCTTGTGGGGATGAGAGAATTCCTCCTTGTATTGTAAGTGTTTAAGGCATCTAAGAGACCTTGTTGTACAAAGAGGGAGGTGTGACTGATTCATCAAAGAGTTTTACTAAATTTTGTCCACAAAGTAGCTTCAATCGCTTTTGGATCTTCACACATTCCAAAACTCGCTATGTATTACTTCGCTGATTCCATTTGATGCCAACCTAGAACCGCCATCCTAAAACATCTAGAATCCTCATCAATTCTCCCCCCATAGGTTCTGTAGTTTTAGAGCGTATTGCTGCTCCCCTTGGCCTCTGGGTACTCCTTCGCTTTAATTTCATTTTCTAACTGCTTCCATTGCATGCAAGGTGCCATCTCTTTGGATTATTCAACAACCTTTGCCTTCAACTATTTATTCGCCACACAACCTTGCTTTGGGATCGCTTAAATGCAGCGCTCTTACAATCGCCTCACATTTTAATCCAAACCTTTATCTCCCTTTCTTGATTCTTTTTGTTCCACCTTAGCATACTTTGGCAAGATGAGTACGAAGCCCAGAGTCGATAAAATATCTAGCAAGACAAAACTCCTTTTGTTGAGAAAGTCGTATTGAACTTAAAAGGTGTATTGGATTTAGGTTTACATTTGACTTGCCTTTGAGCATCAAAGATCTCATGCAAGTGATCTGAATGTGTGTAAGTTACGTCATTTCCACATAACAACCCTCTAACAAATTACCTCTTTTGTTTGGTAAATAAAATCGTCCAAGTAGGGCAAAGAGACTCTCTCCTTTTGCTTTATTGCCCATGAGTGCCACGGAGGGAGGGATCAGCCCCTTGTGACCGCTGCTACTTAGCAAGTTTTCTTCCCCATTCTCCTTGTTAGATTCCTCAAGTAAGGCCTATCACTTTTTGATCCCAATCGGTGCCATGCGTTTAGGTCTCCACCCAAGATCCACCTGGATTGAGGCTTCGCCCATTCATCCACATGGCCTTAATTTCCACATTTGTGCTCTCTCAATCGGGAGAGTTGGAGTGCATAAATGTTGATGACACCCAATTGTTCCGGATCGATTTGTTTCTATTGTACTGTTTTTGCCATCTACCAATTACTAATGTATGTGCTTCATAACCTTTATGTTCCTCCAGAGAGAAGCAAGATACCCTCTTGGTGCCAGCTTTTGCTTGAGAGAGCTAAGGAGTTATACCCCTCAGCCAATCCAATTCCTAGCCAATTTGCTCCAAACTTCAGTTTAGTCTATGTTCTTGTATCAAGAGTAGATTCGTTCTCATCACCTCGACAGAAGAGTCAAGCATCTCTTGCCTCTTGAGGGCTCCCTGATCCCTCTTAAATTCTATGTAGCAACTTTCATGGAGGGGAAGAAGAAATTCACCGCCAGCCAAGCCCCTCAATCGCCCTCTTCCTCCCTCGCTTGTGTGGTCGAGTCGCTGCTCCCCAAGCCAGAGTCAGCAACCTTAAATCCCCTTCTCCCAGCCAATGCCGCTTCGCTCCTCAATCTCCCTCCTTGCTTCGCTTCTAGAAGAACACGCAGGGTGTAATGTAAACCATTAGCTCCACCTCTTCTTGTTCACATCTCCGGAATTCACTTGTTCTCAGACATGAGTGGTCGCCACTTTGTTTTGAGTATGTTCCACTCGTTCCTTGCACCCAAGTCATTCTTTGTAATGCCGGCGTTGCTCCAAGGAGTTGAAGACCGAAAGGCTCCAAAGATTGATCGAGGGCCCTCATTGCATTTGCTAGAGCAGCACACGGATGGTTCTTCTCTTTGTCTTTATTCAAAATGTTGAGTGGTTACCTTTTTATGGGGTTCCTCTATAGTGGTTTCTACTGAAATTATGGAATTCAGAATCAAATGCTTCCCTTTTGTTATGAGCCATGTTAAAAGTTTTTAATATTATTATATTCCCTTGATTGTTGATTATTATTTGTAATTGTAGTACAATATATCTTAAAAACTATAGAATTTATGTTTTTTGCTTCTTGTTTAGTTAGGAAAAATAGTTAAGTGGAATTTTCTAGTACTCAATTCAAAAAGTTTTCTTACTCAAGTCCAAATACATAATAATAATACAAATGTATATCATAAAATATCGTAAAATTTTGAAAAATAGCCAAACCATGGCAGGAAAATATATGGTATGCTTAATTTTTTCCCTAACACAACCATTATTTTTTGTAAGCTGATTTCGATGATATAAAGCTATGAATAATAGAATAGAATAGTTTTTAACGCCCACAAGATAAGCGGAAGATATGCACCCCTATTCCTCGTCGATTCATGCATGGAGTGTTCCGCCAGCATGTCTCACCCTTGAATATGTTAACCGTTCTCCTCGCTTAGGCTTCCATAACCTCAAGTAATCGGATGATTCCCGGTCGATGGAAGCGAATATTCCAGTATATTTTTAGTATTCTGGCCACACACATTCATACCTTTCATAAATGGTTGGCCACGCCGCAGTAGGATACGCTCATGCCCTCGCATCGTAAGGGTAGTGGCCGGCCAAAACACCTAATTTGTACATTTTACTCGCTAGTAGCCAATCTCGATATTTACTAACCGCTATGAGTGCGGCCAATTCATTTTTGCACGCGGAAAAAAACTTATCGGTGCAGCCACCAGGAATCTAAGGTAAATTTTAATGGTAAGGGGTGGCTATATTACATCTCTCACTCACATGTCCATCTAAGAATCGCCACTTATAGTTGAGTAATACTTTGGCGACCTTAGTACGCATTACGAGGCATGAGCTTATCAAGATCGGGTCAAAATGGATCGCCTTGTGTTCCTCATATAAGGAATGGTCCACAAAGAAACGCGAAGTTCCTATAGTTAACCAACAATAAATTCCTGTTCTGAGCCAATTTGTTAATGTAGCAAAATAAAAATTTCATAGTTGGCCAGCTTTTACTTTATCTTAGCAAGCAAGAAAATATCGGCTGTGCCGTGAACCACTTCAAGTTATTTATTCTACATGGCAAAGAGCTACGAGCCTCGCCCTATAAAAATATAGGCTTAAAAATACCCCGAATATTCTCCTGCTTTTACGCACACAATATTTTGGCTAGGAGTCAAGTCAGGTGAGGGCTAAAGGCTTAAAGTGGGCTAACTACTTTTGATTTTGAGCTTGTATAGAAACGCCTCCATATGTTGATTTCAGCCTCGATAGGTGTAATGTATGCCTTATTGTGTTTCTCGCGATCTTGAAAGATAAGATTTATAATCCCTGCTTTATCAAGATGATGAGTCTCGCTGCATCACGCGATATCGCTCAGTGGTTTCCAAGCAAGAAGAAGTGATTTCACATCTTTTAGCATGTGCCATACTTCTTCTTACAAATGAGGATCAAGAACATGAAATCGAGTTGGGGATCAAGAAGCTCTAAACAGAGAAAAGGGAGAATATTTTCGAAAGTGACAGAGGTGCCTCGCTTCAGTATCCTTTTTGTAATTGGTCCTAATCCAAGATCCTCCATAGCCCATAAGTTAAAAAATCTCTATGCTTATCTACAGAGTTGCCGCCTAAGGTTATCGCTGTTCGTTGCTAGAAAGATTAAGAAGCTTACAAAAAAAAGAAAAGACAATCGCTAAAGATGTCGCTTTCTCCTATATTGTTTGCCCTTCAGACCGTGGGCTTCAAATGTTGTTGGACCGGCTTCGGGTTAGAACCGAGGTATTTTTCTTCAACACGCTCACATAGATTAAATCCCCTCGGTTTATGTTGTCGACGACCGCTGCATCTTTTTTTCGCTTTCTAGCTACTGCCAGCTTCAATATCTGGATTTGAATAATCTTCTTTAGATTGCCTTTAAACGCATGTGTTTCTCGCTTGAACTTCAAGATTTCACATGAATGTTATACCCCCGTCATCTCATTTATTCAATGTGAGGATTGTAAGCTGAAGGTGAGAAGTCATCCGAACTGTGAGCCTTGGATGTCCGACCGCCTTTTGTAATATATGGTAATGCAAAAATCCTGTGAAGATGCTTTTAAAGAAAATAAAGTTGTCTCAAAGTGAGGATTTCATGAAATGCAATGTGTACGTATTTCAGATGTAAATGCTTCTCGACAAGCCCAAAGCATTATAGCTCTCTAATGCCCTGCATGAAAGGTGAATCTATTTTAACTATTTGTAATCCATCAACCTTCACATGATGAATTGGCTACGAGATACTTGTCATGTTGAAATAGGATATTTGATGAAATAGATATTTGAATTTTCATTAGCGCTTGCCGCCAAGTTCAATGTTTTTATGTGTATCATATACACATTTGCTATATGTGTTCTCGACATTTAATGGTGCAAATGCCTCTAAGTGAGAGATTGTGGTGTTGAAATAAGATCCTTTATCCATGCATTTCTTACATATCCTTTGTTCTTTTGTTCTTACATTATTTGATGGTCGTGACTCGCAAAAGCAAATTTATCATATTCTTACAATTGTTTATATTTTGGCACTTCTTATGTACTACATAAACAACCCTATAGTGTATATTTCTCTTGGCACTTACACACTTTACATAAAAATGTAGCATCAATTGGCCTATAAAGTTTATCTATGTTTAGCTAGTTAGTCCTCAAGGGCCCAAATTTTTTTAATATAAACAATCAACACACAAAGTGCACCATTAACATTATTAACACTAACCATTGCATTTTAACACTACTTAAGTAAATAAAATCACTATTGGCTAAACCCTCTTTGTTTGCATATTCACATCGGGGTTACGCACGCAGCGAGAGCCCCAAAATATATTTACAATACATGTGTACAAAATTAACACCATTATACATATTCTTCAAACTTTATAGTAGTATTTTGCAAACCTTACTTTAATATATGATAAAAATCCTGGTATCATGCATACTCCCACAAATCCAGGATCGCTATACACGTCTAGATCTGGAATAAAGGCAAATATGCCCATTCCGAGTAACCCCCGCGGTGAATATGCAATCCAAAACCACTACAAATCGCTAAACTCACTCCATATCAATTTGAGTTATGTGTGAAATCTTTAACCATAATTTTAAGTACGACCAACAAAACAAATCAAACAAACATCATTTCCTTTTGCATTTTAGATCCCTTGCCTACTACTAACATGCGTAGCCAAAGCCCGGTTGTCATAGAACATTATTGCAAAAATCACAACACAAATTTACAAGACATGAATGGTATTCCCTTTCTTTTTATACAATAACGATCTGTGCTAAATCATTTGGTCATACCTATGGTGGACTACTTTATTATGAATGCCAAATGAATGTCAATCCTAAATTTTAAAGTTCGCCATACAAAGCCAAACCTCCATTAGGTGATAGTAGTATCATCCGCAAACTTCCTACCAACCACACCATATACCTCTCAATATCTAATTTGTTTATCTTCTAAAAATCACAATTCCATCCAACCAAATGTTTCCTCGGTGACATTGCCTTATATCACTTTGTATCACTTCCTACGCAACGCCGCACCCTGTACAGCCAGTTAATATAAGAATCCATGATCGTAGTAATAGTAATTATTAAGGCGCATATATACTCGACATTTTGAATTAAATTTATAATAGAAACCACTCTTATACCGTATTGTCGCTATAATTATTATGAATAAATGCGAAGTTAATTTTGGGAAATGAATGCAAGCTACTCTAAACAAAAGACAAACCTGAACCATTTTAAATACAAGAGACGCATTAGATAGCCCTATAATGCAAAAATTGCCATCACCCGTAGGAAAGTTCATTAAGAAGTATCCAACATTAGTCGGCACTATAACATATCTTATATTACATAAAGAAGGACAGCGGCGTCAAGGTCACAACATTTTGTCACCCCAGTGTTCAAAATGCGGAACGCTAAGTTGGTTCCCGCTTCAAGTCTCTTGAACCCAAAGACAACTATAAATATGAAGGATTTTCCAAAAATTAGAAGCTTGGTGGCAAAGGCGAACTAGTGTCCGGCCTTACCCGCAATCACCATCGCGTGAAGGTTCACAATCAAAAGAGCCTCAATCCTTTTATTACATATGCAATAAGCACTTGGCAAATAGTCCATTTGATCGATAGTCAATGACAATGAGTAAAAATGTAAGGTTATTAATGTAAGATACCGTGTGAGCGCGATTAACAAAAAAAAAAAAAAAAAAATAAAAATCATGGGGAACAAAAGCAAACGTGATGTGGAGTGTGTAAACATCCGTGGATTTGAAAGTTCACTCAGAAATGCAAAAATAACATTGGCCAAAAAATTTCCAAACCAGATATATACGTGCTCTTTATTGGCATGAATAAGTGAGCATGAATAATTGAAGTGGCAAGGACTGAAGATGCACCCCACTCGAGAAATAAAAATAGTAATATTCCATGGCCTCCTTAAAAAAGAAAATAGAAAAGCAAATGCAAGAAATTGCCTTTATCATGTAAGGCAATATTTGGGTTTGCATCGTTAGCTTGTGTGAGACGTTGGGTTTGGGCAGGAGATGCCAACATTTTTAACACATCAATTGAAGACCACCGTGCAAGAAATTTGTTATCTATTTTGTTGGCTCTTAATATGCTTCAATTTGTTGGGATATTCTTGTTTGACATTCTATTTCAATGGTAGTTCTTTTTCTAAGATTTGTACTTGTTGCAATGCTCGGCATGTTTTATATTTTCAGGTAGACACAAGAACATGACTTAACATTTGCGGACAAAGGGTAACATTTTAGTACAATACAAAAGAACCCATTGAATCTCAACAAGTCGAGACAAACCCGGTACTCTGTACTGCCATCGCGAGTTGGTCGCTCCAGCTCTGGTGGAGCCTGTTTCTTGAGCTTTGTGATTTTGTAAATTCTTCTTGCATGGAGAATCAGATTTGTTCCGATTTTCCCTTCCTTGCGTTTGTCACCCACTTCTTCAAGTAGTATCATTAGTCCCGGCATATCCCCGTAGATGCGTCGACCAAACCAGGTAAGGTATTTCAAAAATATGCATCTACTATCATTGTAGATCCTTTGTTACCCTCCAAGAGATCTTCCCATAAATAAAAGCCTTGAAGAGGCATTCCTCCCAGAATACCGCCTATAGAAGTCGCAATCGCCTATAGTAGCGCGATTAAAATGATGGTGCAGTTAATGCTTCACAATAAGATTCCATGCATTCCTTCACAACATTCAAAAACATAGCAAGATGTAGAACCAGGAAAAAAGACGTGCAAGATGTAGAACCAAGAAAAAGACGCATTTCTGCTCACCGAGATACTTTGCATCCAGACAAAGTTCGTATCGTTACTTGCTCTTAGAGGAAAACCAAGAAGCAAATGGAAAGTACTAAATAAACCTTATTCAATGTTGTAGCTAGTTTATGGAAGAAGGATTTTCTTATCAGAAACTCATTTCAATCCATTGTGCTCCCAATTGCAAACCTGCATGTCCTCTACATTGAAAAGCCCTGCTCTTTGGTTACTGCTCCAGCTCATTAGTGCCAGCACATTTATGCTAAGCATTTGGAAAATATATACCTAGCCATTTTGTACACCCCAATCATCTCTTTCTGATATATGTTCTCTGCACAGAGAATAGAGCTTTGCCCTAGAATTATGGCCATATTTCTACTCTTCTACTTGACTGTAAACTGTGGCAGCAAAGACAATCCCTGATCATATTTCTACTACTTGACTGTAAAATTGTGGCAGCAAAGTCAATCCCTGATTTGGCAATGTTTTGACACATTTATGCTAGGAATTGGCGTCTAGCATCAAATGTAGACCTTCAATCTTTCTGAGCGACCTTCTGACAGATGTTTCTGCAGGAAACAAAGCTTTGTTTTGGAAGTTGGCGGAACATGTTTCTAGATGACTATAAAATTGTAAAGCAGCAAAACATATTACTCTGGATGGGACTTACTGACCTTGGACGGATGATAATAATGAACATGTAAACTAGAATATATTTCAACTTATATCCAATTTTATGATTTGCAACGGCACTAAATGCCGATGGCTCACCTAATAGCAGTTCACAGCTGCTTCGCTTTTGGACCTGCATGCCTCAGCAGCACAGAAGTTTCTCATTGGTGCTTTTGGCCCATTTATAAGCATTTGGAAAATATTCACCTAGTATCATTTCTGACCTTCCAATGATCTTTTCCATACCTGTTCTTTGCTGAGAATAGAACTTTCCTTAGAGGTATGGCTTCTACCCCGCGGTGCAACAAAGATGATGTCTGATTTGGCACTGTTTTCACCCATTTATGCTAGGAATTTGGGGAAATGGATGCCTAGCATCAATTATAGAACTTTCAATGATCTTTCCAATGGATGTTCTTGCAACGAAAAACAGAGGTTAGTTCTAAGAGTATGGCAATATTTCTACTGCCCAAAACTGTGGCAGCAAAGGGGACATTCCCCCGATCTAGCAATGTTTTTTAACATTTTAGGCAGGGAATTAAGAGAATGGACTTAGCATCAATTGTAGATCTTCCAGCTTAATCTTTTCAACGGTAATGTCTTTTGCCCAGAAACAAAGCTTTGTCTTAGGAGTTAAGTGGCCATACTTAGATGACTATAAAATTGTGGTAGCAAGCGTATTACTTGATGGGTGAAAACCAAGTGCTGGATGGTCTAAGTGGAAAAATTGAACTTATATCACTTTAGTGCAGTAAAGCAGAACTCCAAGACAAAAAGTTTTAATTCAAGCTCAAGTCTTCCTAGAGTCAACAATATAACATTATAATTATCATTAACTACTTATATCCAACCTAAAGTCCAGTCAATAAAATTGCCATTTTGAAGTTTATGATCCTGACTATCCATTTCATCCATTCCATCGTGATTATCCATTTCCGCATCTGTGGCGATACCTGTTCATTAACGCCAAGCAACTCCATTAAAGCCTCCTATTAAGCACTTTGTTTACTTTGTTCCAGGAGCACGAGAACCTGATGATCCATATGATTGGAACTCTTTCTCACCATGATGTAAAGAAACATTAGCAGCAAAATCATCTAGCCACTCAGCAGAATAAGAATGCCAATAAATCACCATCAGAGCTCAATCTAGGAGATACGTTCAGCAAAATTTATCAAGAATATGATAGCAAACTAGTGTAATTCCTCATCATCCACAAATTCTGATGGTCTGAAGTGTCTTTCACTAGTATCTTTCACCGTGCAACAAGGCATACACATGGCCATTCTAACATGAGGGAAGGATAGGCCTTAAATTAAGTGGGAGACCACCTTAAAACTAGTTGAGGAAGTAATTTGAGCTCATACCAATGTTCCTGAAACTAGATGTGGGGCAGATGACAAAGAACACCTGCAAAAGACAAAGGCACATCAGTGGCTACTAGCATCTAAAAGTAATATGAAGGTGATAAAGAACCAAAAAAGAGAATAACAGTAATGAAAACCAGCGTCGGATTTGCTAAAGCCCTTCTGCCGGTGCCGGATTTGCCATCGCCATAGCCAAGAGAGCTTCCCATGGAAAACATGCACGCCAAGGCCGAGCATGCAACCGAAGGCAGAGTATGAGCATTGCCATGGAAACCTGAGCGCCAAGGCATAACTGGCCGGTCTGCCACCAATACCGAGCTCTGTGTAAATCGAGCCTTAGTTGCTGAATCTGGTCTTGTCTAGATTCGGAACTGCCATAGCAATACCTGCTGTTCCCAGATAGTTTGTTCAGCCTGGAGCCAAAGATCCAAAACCCCAATGTCAATCCGACCTCTGGAGTCTTAATAATCACCCGTGTAATTCAAAACCTTACTTTCAAAAGTCCGGCACCTATCTTTAGGAGGGCAAATCGAAGAGCTGGATCATTTTTTTTCATTTATTCTATTTTTAAAGACACGTGTCTCTCTCGTGTTTTAAAGACACGTGTTCTCCTCTCAGTTTTTTCCTGAGAAAAATATTAGCATCAAAAAATGAAAATTGTCTTATATATGTTAAGATAAATGTCTATGTAAGTAATGGACCACTCAAAATAGGACGGCCCGTGATTTTGAGTTAATAGTTTTATCCAGATGCTCACGGGTTTTTTTTACCTTCTGACTAGCAAATGCGGGCTTCCAAATAATGAAGTGCTCTCAGTTAACTGCTATATATATTATCGAGTTTAGATTTAGGGAGCTCAGGAAGCTCGGAGTTTACACCCAAGCTCCCAAAGAGACTCTCAACATGGTTTTGGGTTTTTCTTGTGACCTCTTCCAAAGTTTTGCAAAATTTATCTGCCGCCAAAACTTCTCCTAACCCTCAATGTACACCTCAAATATTTTCAGCGATAATAATAGTCGCGGTGCATTAGAGCAAGGCAATGGAAGAAGGATCCGCAACCACAATGGCACCGCGAGCGCTTTGTCTCTCCATTTGTCTCTACTCACATGAGAATCGGAGTATACATTCATTTTGTTGGTGGTGGTTTTATTGCCTTGACAAGTTGTGGTTAACATAATCCCCGCATGATACACCGGAGCACAGGACTCACGATCTCAGATCATCTTAGGAGCATTGAACAACATAGCCTTAGGGTTGGTTCTCAGCCCCATACCAACATCCCTTGGCCGGAGTGCAAAATAAGGAGAATGGAGCTTGAATGAGCAACAAGATGATCCAAATTTTGATCTCTCAAATTTGTATTTGAGCCAATAAGTCTTATAATGGGCTCTAGAGATTGCTCTGTAGATTGCGACAAAGCAAATAATTTCTTATTAATCGAAGCAATATCTTTATAAAACAAAATAGTATTTATTCTGTGAGCATTCCCCTTTACTTTGTTGTTGCAGAACCTATTGTTGCCGCATTCTTTGTTGGACAATCATTTGAGGTCGAAGGAAAAGCATTATAGATTGTTGTGAGGTTTATGAGTAACATAGTCCGTGAAATGCTTGAGTAGAATGTTGCAAGCCATATTGATTTATATAATTCTGATAGCTTCCTCGATTAAATTGCCATTAAGGGCATTTTATTCCATGAAAAACATCACGTATTATTAATACTAAGCAGCCTCTCGATATGTTGGTCCTCTCTTGCAATCTTACAAGGTATGCTTTGCTCTTATTTATTTCTCTTTACAAAACAAGTAAGATGGTAGAAGATTATAATGAAGAGAGGGCAACGTGAATCTAACTCTCATTATCATGGCAACCAAGTAAAATAATAGAAGCGATGGAAAGCTTTAGACCAATGTTTTTGCCACTTTCTTTGCTTCCCACTTTCTTGTTTACGCTTTTCTACAAAAGTAAAGTCTATCTGTAAGAAGCGCTATGACAAATTCGTGTTGTATGATTTCTTGAAGATATAATGGTTGAAGCATTTCACAGCTGGAAGCATTTGTGCATCAAACTTTTAAACTGATCCACAATTCGAGAATGAAGATAAGTACAGAAATATTTGTTTCAATCCAAATTTTTAGTCTTCTATAGCTTCTTTCTTTTCTTTAATGTCTGAGTCCTTGCATCATTTGAATTTGCAATTTCGAAATATACCTAGGATGGGATAGATGAAACATAAATTGTTTGCTATCTATGTGCGTGAATCCAGGATCATCGTGCAAGTAATTCATGCACCAGCCATAACAATTGAGTATGTTTTATTTGTTCACGATCCGGATCATGGGCCTATGATCCACAATTCGAGAATGAAGGTAAGTACAAAAATATTTGTTTCAATCCAAATTTTTAGTCTTCTATAGCTTCTTTCTTTTCTTTAATGTCTGAGTCCTTGCATCATTTGAATTTGCAATTTCGAAATATACCTAGGATGGGATAGGATGAAAACATAAATTGTTTGCTATCTACGTGTGCAGGAATCCAGGATCATCAGGCAAGTACTCCATGCACCAGCCATAACAATTGAGTATGTTTTATTTGTCTCACAGATCTGGATCATGGGCCTACATATTGTGCATATCAGATAAACAGTCCCTCTATAATTTATGCGACAATATTATTTTCTTATTATGTGTTGATAACAGACACACGTAGACACCTCCTGCATCATTCTATCTGCTTACACATGGAAAGATTCGCCAGCTTATATTTAACAATGTTTTTCAAAAACATATTCTAGAAAAACATTTTGTTCCAAATTAATTTCTGCAGCAGAGGTTATTGGTCATGAGCTGGTAAGTTCTACTTTGTTAGGGCAGTTTCTTAGGATTCAGAGATCATGGAGCTTGGAAGCCATTCTTCCTATTTTTGCTTGCATCTAGCTAGGGTGACTATCTTTGTGATTGTGGGATGTAGATGGCATGCAAAAGGTGGAATTTGCAAGTGGAAGGAAGCCGTAAAAGTTTACAATAAAGCTCATGGAAACCGTAAAGCCGTAAAACAGACTTTAGCAAGTATCCAACAAAGAGCATAACTCTAATAATAGAATCTTAAATAAAAAAATCGGACAATCCCTGAAATATAATTGCTAGAATAACTTCCCGACGGCTTTGCCTGATGATATACCATTATAACTAAGTGCAAAACCTTTAAAGATATACTACCTTTAAGAAAACAATGGATCAATCCTCATCCTGGATAGCGTCCAAAGCAGAAAAACGAATATCAAGATCTTGAGATGCAGCTAGGGAGGCCTCTTGGATCTTATTAATTGTCGAATGTTATTCCAAATAAGTCTGGATTTCCACTAAAGGCAGCTTTCAAAATGATGTGGCCCATAGTTTTCCAGGTAGTAACTTCGAATTGCCGGCAGTTTCTACTCTAAAGCTTCTACCGGGCAATATTGCCCGGTAGAATGAAAATTCAACGGCAACAACAAAAATAGTTCCAGTTATACAGCTATTGCAACTAAAGGAAAGAGGGATGAACGACAAAATGTGACATGGGAATTTGCTATTGGCTTCTATTTTGGATGCATACTGCCATTGCCGTTAGTGGAAATCTAGCTAATATGGAGTCGTGTACAACAATCGCCTTATAGCCTAGCAATGCACTTTTCCCATTATGTATAACGACGTGTCTCCAATTTTGCCCATGAATTCCCCATATTAAAACGAAGAAGCTTTGAAGTTTATAATATATTCCAAGTGAAGCTTATCTCAAGATTACAATGTTCGTTTATGCTTGCCATTTTTTTTCTCTCTGATCATCTACATGTACCCGGGCACCATTACTTACGATTATAGAAATTGCAAACTAGAAAGGTGATAGATCAACAAGATCCAGATTGTAAAGCAAATATACAGCCCAGATTTATGCCTCTTTTCCTTATTAAATCAAAACAGCAACCTGTGGCCGTGAATTGATTCAAGGAGAACACCATCTAACAACGTGAGTTAATGCGAGAGAGAAGCAAAAAAAAGAAGAGGGGAAATGAAGAGGGTTTCTTAGGAGGAAAAAGGGAAATCCATCAAAGCAAGTCTGGACTCATGCTTCAACTCTAACAGACATGGAAGACATTAAAAAACTTTGTCAATGCATCAAGCTATTCTAGGCCCAAAACCATGAATGCAAAAACTTCTAATAGAGGAAAGAATTAGAAAGCAAGCTAAAGCATTGAAAGAAAGGATAATGCATCGAGTGGTGAGCAGCACCTCAAGATCTCTGCAGATCACCGCTACTTTATCATTGATGTCCCTTAACTTATGCCCAAAGAACGCCGGGCAACCGCTATTAGTTATAATATATAGTACAGTGGTAACACATATAACACGATGATCAAAAGGAAATAGGGTCGGGATGTATCTATTCTTTGATTTTATTCTTCTCTACTTGTAGAGTATATTTCTTTAGATGGTAATAGATGAAGGGCATTATGATTAACACGTAGGGACATAGGAGATAGCCACCCAAATAAGAGTGGTGTTCATGGCTTTTACCTCAATAGTAGACGTAGTGGTAACGAGAAAAGCTACGTCTTGTTTTGGCTGGTACTGATAAGTTTGACTCCACCCAGGTTTTGGCCCAGACTCTAATGCCTGGAGGCTATTCCAAGCTGTGTATAGGGATTGTGAGATCACTCCAATTAGTACCAAAACCCTTAGAGCTACTCTCACAATGATGCTCCACCCTTCTGAAGTAAAAATTTTTGCTTCTTTTTCTTCTGCTCCCTTTTTCTCTTCTACTTTTCCTTGTTCAATTGCTGCTTCATTTCCACCTACAGGACCTGTTTCCCAACTACTTACCTTGTGCGCTTTTGCAGCCAACATACCTCTGAAACCCAGCTGCACAAATTCAGTTACCTTCTGCTCTATTCTCACCATTGTCTCACTGCATACTATACTTGTGGTAGTGAACACAGCTAGTAGAGCCGTGACGATATCTATGTAAACATCATGGCGTTTTGAGGCCATGCTTTCCCATTCTTTTTGCGCAAAGTCCAGCTCCTTCTATTATGCTCTCTATTTCTTGCTTCATATTACTTGACAGAAGATCATATGAACATATCTTGTCCAGCTCTTTGACTTCATCGCAATCGTCTGCAGCTTTTGCTGCTTGCTTAATACTGCTTGAAATTAAACTCACCCGATATCTTATTTGCAGACTTGTCCAATTTTTTACTACTTCTGTATCATAATTAATTAGGCTATAATTAGCACAAGCATCCTCGATACTTGAAGTCATGTTGTTTCTTAACCATCTCTCAAAACATATTCTGACAGCCTCCATTTGAGTAACATTGCCTTGGTCAATAGAATCCGGGAAGTTATAAGATGTGGTCAAGGTGGAGTTGAGAAAATAATAAGCATCCAATGCTGAGCCATATTCCGTCATCATATGATATCCAGTAAGAATCAAGACTTTTACATCCACTTGCATTTATGAAAGCCCCAGTGTGAATGCCAAAAGACTCTGACTTTACACATACATTTCCCACACAACGGCAAATAAGATAGTTGTTATGCAAGAAAGCAGCCAAATCAGGTATGTAGGCTATTGACATATTTCTGGTACAGGTAGAATCTAATAGTGGATTCATGTAGTACCAACTATCTTCACCTCTCTTTACAATTGTCCGATTTTCTCCAACTGCTCCAGATGTGTGAGCATTGCTGACCCAATTTATGAGATACTTAACATCACTTGTGATGTTATTATACACATAAGGTATCTCTGCCATGAGGGTCTTGAAGGTGACATTTCCATTTTTTTTACTAGCAATATAGTGTAAAGGCACAAGTTTGACCCCATATAATCGTAGTAGGGATAAGTAAGAACCACAACTTCTGATGCTCAAACCCCAATTTACTGCCATCCGGGCAATAGCATTTTTGCTGCCTTTGCTAAAGGATCCTCCCAAGACATGTGGCTCTGGGGAACCGAACAGAAGCATCCTATCATCCTCATAGTATTTTGCCACTCTCCATGCACTAAGTTTCCTGTAGGCTATTCCGGCCTCTTGATTTGTTATCATTTCTTTAGTCCCAAACCCAAGGGCAAGATAAGAGCGACTAATCCAATTATAAAATGGATCATTGGAGGTGGCAAAGAGTGTTTTTACAGGACAAGATTTGTTGCTGTCTTGTGTTGCCAAATCAGGATAATATTGAGCACAAACTGTTTTTACTAGTATCACAAGCAAAATGATGGAAATCAAGTTAGATTAATGACTGCTACGAAAATCGTTTGTTTCAGATGCCAAACCTCATGGCTTGGACCCTAAATCTCAGGGCCTGGTTCTAAGTAAATCTGCTGCTATAACAGAGATAGCAGATGTCTTACCTTCAAACCTTGAAGATCTAACTCCAGATGCTTCAAAAAGCCAGCTTCTTAATCTAAACAGCGAATCCACAACTTGGAAACAGAACTTCAGTCTTGCAAATAAGGCGTCGCGTCATTCTTCCGCCATGGAACCTGGAAAACGCTGCGAATAAGAGGGTAGCGCAGAGATCTACAGACGCCATAGCCGGAACTTTCACACAGGTTTGAAAGGATTGGTTTTGCATTAATTCCTCTGATATATATGGATGGTCGGTTCCCAAATAAGAAACCCCAAACGGCTTGCATGTGCGCAGTCTTTCCTTAACCTAAGGAACATCACCTTCTAATCTAAGACGATTCTTACCACGACAATTCTGATTTCCAGGTTATTGTTTGCTTGCAGCATCCATTCCTCCTTTGTCAAAGCTCCATTCTTCCACTTTCAAAGCTCACCAAAGCTGACTTCCCCTTAAAAACAGTAATCTCAAACCTTTTTATATGCTAGCGAGAAAGACGTAGCTCCTGCTGCCACACTACAGAACCTATCTGCTTCCCCTGCATGTTTTATAATAAAGCCCCTAAAACTATTTCCTCTATTTTTCTGTTGCCCGTGAACAATATCCTTCCCATTGTAGCTGTTTCACCTGCACCTTTTTTTATAAAATATATTCTTTATGCGAAAGCTTCAAACAAAATTGAGTTGTTCAATATGCACTGCCATCCTGCATGTACAACTTACAAGACCAGATTACTCAAACACTAAGCATTCCCATTTCATCTAAACATTCCAAAAATCTCTTCTTGCCAAAGGCTTATTAGTCATTGCATCTGCAGTCATGTAATTTGTACTCAAATATTTAATGCCACCTTGTCTTCTTCCACTTTTTCTTGTGTTGAAGTGATGTTGACAAGACTAACAACAGCCTTATTGTCATGATGCATGATAACTCCTTGTTGTTATGCATGATAACTGTAGGCTTTGCTTGTTCATTTCCCAAATTTTTAAGCAAACGCCTAAGACAAATGGCTTCTTTCGTAGCTGCACCAAATGGCCATATACTCAGACTCGCATTTGCTCACGGCAGTAGCCTTCTGCTTCTTGCTTGTCCATCTCACCCCCCGTAAAGCTAGTACGTGACTTTCTAGTGTCCAAATTACTAGCATAACTGCATCCATTAAACCTTTAAGTGCACGTGTCCTTTTGATACACCTTGATAACATATGCCCATATTAGAGGTTTGTCGCGCACGCACTTCATGATATCCGTGAAGGACCCGGTTTTTCTATGAACCCACTCACCGTAATAACACTTTCGTAAATGTCCCAGCAGTAGTACGCACTATGAAATGCATGAGTGAGCCAACAACACTATGGTAAGGTAAGCCAATCATATCATCGATGGCTTTTATTTTGTTGGAATAAATATCAAAGGTGAGATTAGTATGGATTGCAAAAGAAAAGTACTTATTAGTCGAGCCAAGCATATTATAGCTTGGCCAAAAGAGACTCAATAGCCTTGGTCCGTGAATAGTGACAAATTTTATGCATAAGATCTCGCAACACTTGATGCCCATAAAATACTTCAAAGGGCCTAAATCACCATATGAAATGGATGCCAATGCCCTTTAGTCCGCTTTATTAACACATCGTCGAGTAAGCCGCTAAAATCAAATCATCATCAACATATACCACAACAATGAGGAGTTGAGGCCAAGTTGCTAATTATACACGCTTCAATCGGCTTTCACTTTCCAAAAACCAAGATTGGTCTCCAAAGCCTATTCTACAAAGCTAATGATGGTGATAAATTGTTGCAATATAATGTGAATGGGGGCAGGACCTATAAAGAGGTGTGGTGTGTGCATCTCATAGACATGTTGATCTCCATTACACGACGATGATCAATTGTTGTGATATAAAGTGAATGGGGGCAAGAGCCATAAAGAGGTGTAGTGGTGTGTTCATCTCATAGGCATGTTGATCTCCAGTGACATTCCTTTTTTTTTTTTTTTTTTTTTTTGAGAGAATGGGGTTTTTTAGAAAAGGTACATTAGTGTGAGTGAGCCATAGAGTTGGCTACCAATTAAACTTGCAATCAATTAACATAAATAAATGTTGTGCTATATGCATAGCAAAAATGTGTATAATTAGGGAGGTGGTGGACTCCGCCTTTGTGAAAGACATGAAACCCTCAGAGGCCGCGAACCGAAGTTGAACCAAAAAGGAGATTGAAAAATTGAACAACTCTCAAGTAAATCAGAGCAAAAGATCATGTAGACAAAAAACCCAGAGATCCCAAGTAATGCTCTTATAGGACTCAAAAGTGAAGGATAAATAGGTATAGCCGGGATCATGAGGACGGGTGATGAAATTTCAGTCGTGGAGTTGGGAATTGAAAGGATATTTGGTTGGAAATGATATGAGTGAAGGTAGTCGAGGTTTACCGAAGTCCGTTGCAAAATGAGAATGTTACCATTTCCCCGCTTTAGCCTTTGAATTAACCCACAAAGATTGGTTGAGGACATCGTGGTGATCGAGTGCCATAAGCATCCGCCAAGCATCCTGTGGTGGTAGTAGCATTCTCTCGGTGAAAGTACTCAAATTGTTGGTCTGCCATCCTTCTCGCTATTGCTTTTAGAAACCACCACAACCGTATTCATTAGGTAGGTGCCCTCAAGAAAACTCTATTGCCCAATCAATTTCATGATCCGATATCGTGAATATCAATGTCCAGAATGCCCCCCGACTAGGCCCGGCCCATAATCCATCATCGCGGTAATCGATGTCATGAACTAATCTCGTCGCCCCTGAAAAGTCTATATTCACCGCTCAACTGGGATGTACTAAAATCTCTCGCTAAGGCTCATCATGTAATCTAGCGTAAAGACATTCCAATGTCACTAAGAGTAACATTACAATTTAATTTGAATGTGATGATGAGAGCCTATGAAATTACCAATACTATGCCATTTATTATCCACGTAATCTTTTATCTACATGCATGAATTAGTTGCAGCCATTTCAATGTCATAAATAACTTGTGTTTTTATCCAAGATGTAGATATGCTTTTACCTCCATAATGACATCCTCGCTTTATGCTTCCATACATTCCATAGAGCAATAAAGCATAAAGAGTTTATAAAAGCCGCCATCATTCATCATAAAATCCAAATAGGTAGCAGTTGTGGCATTGAATATTGAAAGTATTTTCAAACCATAACAAAAAGAAGTTAGTTTGACACACCCAAAGACGTGCTCAAGTGTTTCCACATTACCGCCTGGCAAGGGGCTTTTGAGTCTATAGGATGAGTGATTTGGTTTGAATGCCTAGAGATCATTTCCAAATTAGGGTACGCTTTTGTTTGCAATTAGCCAAACAAAGTATGAAATTTTGGGGCGTATAAGAATGCCGATGTTTTAAAACGCCTTTTTGTCATCCGAGAAGCCCCAAGATAATTTTTGCTTTTGAAGGCACATGTGACTTGTTTAAGCATCCGAGGTAGACCTTTGAGACATTATAATTTGGTTTACCAAGAAGAGTCCAATCATTAATAATAGGATTATCCATGGATTAATCAGATCGACCTTCTCGTGATATATATATCTAAAGAGAATTGGCCGTAAGAACTACTCGATCTTGTGCTTCAAATTAGTCCAGAAATCCATCCGCTTTTTGATCGTGAGATCACCAAAAGTAAGAATATTATAATCTTTCCATTTTTGTAGAGTTTTTTTATGTCCGATAGCTAGAGGAGTAGAGCTATCTCTTGGAGAAATTAGAATTTAAAATACTTGTGTTGATGGACTTTTCTCCGTGCTAGAATGATCGAAAGTCGATGAACCTTATTCCAAGCAATAATCATGTTGCTCATGAGAGGAGAAATATGAGGGGCAAAAGTTGTAAAATTGTAAAAGTTTGAATGGGGCAAATTATGAGTGATAGAAGCATGTTTGTTTGATGGCTACGAAAGCCAATAATTGATAAAAATTGAAGCTTCGGATTGCTCATGAACAAAGCTTTCCAGATGAGTTTGCCCCGGTCAAAGCATAGCTTTGCGTAATAAGATTTTTGCATCCAAGACCTCCCTTGAATTTTGCTCCCCGTAATTGAAGTCCGCTTAACCATATGATGCTTGCCCCATATGAAGTTCTCACTATTCTCTCAATGGGCCGATAAATGCATTTGGGAGCTAGAAGTGCGATGAGAAGTAAATGTGGGAGGTCGCAATGACAGAGTTTGCAATTATAGTTCTTCCCCGCCAATGAAAGATTTTTGCCATATAATTACTAAGTTTTTTCTAATCCTTTCTACAATGGGAGTCCAAAGACATTTGAGACTAGGATTGAGAGAAAGTGGCATGCCAAGAAGTTGAGTTGTCTCAAGAGGCCATGCATTTAATATCTTAATGTTATCCTCAGATTAAATTCCCCAATGATAATAATACATTTATTTCTATTCAAATGGATCCCAGAGGCAGAACCAAAGTTATGAATGGTCTACATGGTGAAGGTGTGAATGATGTTCAAATCATTTTTGAGGAAACGTAAAAGAGTCATCCAGATATTGAAGAATTTGAAAGATTTGTGGTGTTGTCGTAGATTTAAACCAATAATATGTCCACTAGATTGGAGATGAGAGATAACCCTAGTTAGCATTTCAAAGAAGAAAATGTAAATAGATAAGGGGCTAGGGGCACCCCTTTGTCCGACACCTCGAGCCGAGGGAAGAAATATCTAGGGGATCCAGCCCCTCGATTCTAGAGTCGTGAGGAAGCATATATATTAATGACCAAAAAGAAATATCATTATTTCGAAAGTATAACAGACATTGCCAAGTCTTACATGGGCTATTGTAAGTCAAGCTATGATTTAGGTGCTTTCTGTGATGATGCAAAGACCACCTAGATGTACCTGTTGCTTCAATCCAGGTCAAGAAAATCCAAATGGCCAATCTAATCTGTAAAGGTTTGAGCATTCAAAAATTTGGGAGTCTAAGCTCCTGGAGAAGGATAATGTCACTATCATAATTTCTTATTTGAGAGATTGCCCTTCTTCTTTTCAGAGGGCCTTTTATTCCCCTGAGATTCCAACTGAGAATCTTCATGAAGAGTAAATTGAGAGAAGGAAGCAGAAAAGGAGGGGGCTTAAAAATCCTTTCTAGATCTCAACCTTGTGTTTGTTGTGAGTATTGGAAGATCCGGATACTTTTGAATATTCTTTTTCTTGGCCTTCTTGCTTTTAGGCTTAGCCAGACGCAAGACCTTTATGATGACATGTGAGGTAGGCATCATCATCCCAAGCAATGTCATTGGGGGTGATATTTTTGAGAGCATTCTCTTTGTCAGATTCAGTATCATCTGAATTTATGTCATCAGAGTTTATATGATCGAAAAGATTCTCCGCATGGTGATGGCATTTCCAAAACTTGATTTACAAACAATCTATATTAGCAGAGTTTAAAGCAATAGAGCTGAGTTTGTAGAAGTAGAAATCAAGATATTTTGTATTATTATTATTATTATTATTATTATTATTATTATTATTACCGAATCAAATTCAAGGTTTGTTAAGGAAAGATCTTGCCTCGGGAATATTGTGGTCAAGCGGTAGCATCCGGCAGATCCAAATGGGGCTTGTGGAACTGTTGTTGTTGACGAGTGCACATTTTGAATGAGATCCCGTGGAGTTTCGAGTATCTTTTTGCTGAAACAATCAAGTATAACATCCTCATGTAGCGTGCTTTTTTCCCAACAGTTGATATATCCCCGATACTACTATTCTCGCCATTTATTACATTCGTTACTGCAAGTGGGTATCTCGATACACTTCCCGCATTTCAACCAATTGCTGAAGTTGTAGAGCTATCTGTGGGAAATAGTGGCACTTTTTGGATGGGAGGAAATAGTTTGAGTTAAATCAAGGAGGTCAAGACATGTTAGTGGGTTGTTCATGGCCGCATTTCAAATGGAGGTGGAGGAATAGTAGATATGATAGGATTTGATGGGAGAGTGGGATGAGAGGTGGCTTGGGGATTGCATTTGGGAATTTGTTAGAGGGAGAGGTTGGATCAGTTAACCTGATCATCAAAAAGATCCTCGTAAATGCAGGCTAAAATAGCATATGTGTTCGAAAGCATTTTGTGATCATTGGTTTCTCAGGATATTGTCACCCCCAGTAATCTTCGTGTTTATTTTCATCGCCAGCATTCATCATTATGAGATCCACTTTCCTTCGAAAGTGATCAAACCGAGGGATCTATGCTCAAGACTAAAGGAAGTTTTTTTTGTTTGAGAAGAGCATTACCTTTTCTTTAATTAATGAAACCATATTCAAACCTTCGACTTTAGGCCTTGTCTTCCTTGAGTCAATTTTGATGTCGTAAGATGAAGAGCTTGTGAGCCATTGGTTGGTAAAGGTTGACACTTGTAGATTTTCTAGAGTCCCGTGAGAATGCATGATAGAGTTTTCAGGTAAATCAATCTTTTTCCGCAATTCAGGAGCTTTGCCTTTCCCCCCGCTTAGCAAATTTCTATTGTGTTCAATATTTGCTTTGTCGACAAAGGAAATTGAGAGGACTCCAAGAACTTTTTAATTGCTTGATCATTTGGCATACTTTCCTTTTCCAAGCTGGACTGATGGGAGATTTTCTTTTGATGAAGATACCTTGTTCAAAACCTTGATTCCATTTTGTTTGCTAGGGAGGATGAGTGTTGGTGATCCGAGATCCTGGATGAACTTGTAGATATGTGGCTCTTTTGTTTTCTTGCTTCCTTCTTCTTTTGAATTCTCCTTGTATCGCCATTGATTCTTTTCCAATCATTGTGGAGGTTTGGGAGTATCATATAGAGCCATAGATTCAAACCAGATCATTTTGGGAGTCGGGTTAAATTATCCCTGTAGGATATGACCTGCAACTCCTGATTGAGGGCACAGCAGCTCACTCTTATCTGATTTTTAGGTGCATTTGACCCCTGTTATCATCTTGGTAAGAACATTAGGATTAGAGAAATCCCCAAATTTGATAAATTTTGAAGGATCAAGGTGGAGTGTACTTAACTGAGCAAGAAGATCGTCTCTGGTAGCAGCAGGAAGGAGCATGAAGTTGTGAAATAAAAGAGAGGGAGGATGAGCTTAGGGGCTGACGAAATCAATCAAAGATTTATTTTTTTGGGGAAATATAGCCATTAATCTAACGGAAAAGGATAAGGAAAAAAGAGAATGGCTAAAACAGAGGGGATGCAGAGAAAGATCAAAGAGACAATACAAGAGAAAAAACCATAAATTTGCCAAAATACCTTGAGAGCATCCATTACATTGCATCAATCTGAGTAGATCTTCACCTAATTTTTCTTCGTCATTCATTCACGCAGAAAACTTGAAAGATTGTTGTTGCTGAGATATTTCTTTGCCTCGTGAATTCCAAAGCATCTAAGATTCAATGATCTCATACTCTAATTCTTTTTGTGTTTGGTGTAATAGTGTACTCGGAACAAATAAGGATTCGAAAGTATTGATGAAGGACAAGTTTATTCCCAAAGTTTGAATGAGCTCCGTAGAGAGAAAACCACACTAAATTGCTTTTCCCCCTTTCAAGATTGTGAAGAGTTTAGTATCCATACAAAGGTAATCGATGGGGAATAGGATGATTGCTAGGCCCCACAGGCAAGCAAGATGAAGAGAGCAAATTCGGATCGATGGGGAATTTCTGATGGATTGAATCAAGAACAAGTTTGAATTAGAAAAAGACAAAAGATTCAAGAAAATTGGCGGTGGTTGGTGACGTGGTACATTTTTCCAATTGTTTGAGATTCCAAAGGACATTCTAAATATACTGCTCTATTCCACAATCTAACTATGACAATCAATTGTTTCATGTTGTTGACATCTTTTGTTATCCGATAGTGTTGCTAGTACATTTATAGGATAACTTTTTCTTTCTTATTTCGTATGTTCTACTTAACACACATGCAATATAAAGTGAATGGGACAGACCCATCATAAGGCACCCAAAAATTTAACTATCATAGATAATTACTACAAAACCACTATGATAGTGGTTTTATATGCAAAAATACTTTATCAACAAAACCACCTAGTATAGTGGTTTTTAAAAAGAGAATGTGGTTTTGCACAAGAGTTTTATATTCTGCCATTGTTTAATGAAAGTTTTATGTTGGTTTTAGTACTAGTTTGACATCCGTGGGTCGCGGGTTGTTGATTATGCGGTTTACAACATTGGAGAGTAGAGAAGACATGTTTAATGGTTTTTTCCAATATGTGGATGGCTTGGGAGTGGTTTTAATTGGCAATACTTAAATGTTTCTATATATAGTTTGACAAGCTAACACTAGTAATGGTGCCCAGCATTGCTGGGCATAAATTGGGCAATCGTTGGTTTGAACATTGTAGTGTACAATTTACATGTGATGGATTAGAATAAATATTACATACTTGTGATTTACACTTCGTATGATGTTAATTCTTTTGCATTCATCGGACAAAGTAGTCGAGCACTTGGGGCATTTGTAAACTAAAAAATAATGGTAATGGTTTCTGTCCTTTGATTTAAGGTACCTTGTAATTTATTGTTCCATTATTAAAAGAATTCTCCTGACTGTGGATGTGACATCCAAGTTCATACATATTTGAGATCGTAAATAAGAATGCTATTTATGATCTCATTGATATAAAAACTCCCAATCTCAAGATTTCCATGCACTAAGTGAATCCTTCTAAAAACATAATGGCTACATGCAATGAAAAGTCTCAGATGCCCGAGTTTGTATGAGAAGTCCACCTTGGTGCTATGCCATTTTGTTAAGGATTAACATGTTTATGCAAAGAGAAAAGAGCTATTTTGTCAAGTAGGAAAATACAGCGCCCAAAAATGTAGTTCAATAGATTCCTTTACCCATGTGACTTTATAGTATTGCAAACTAGGCCTTAAGAAATGGTATTGCTCATGGATATCCATCAGAATGCGCTTTTAAATGTCTCCAATCAACCAAATATTTACCTAGGATTAAACTATCTTGATCGAAATAATAATAGTGTATCTGGCAACCAAGAGGATATTTATGTTTACATAAAGACAACCAAAGAATCTAGATCGATTTAGAGCTAAAATCAATAGCTTTAGAAATGGTTACCGGCGACATGTTAAAGGTGAAAGCGCATAGGTGGGGACATTTGTCAAATACACATTGTGCTTAGGGGTGCTTTTTAGCCATTTTTCAAATTTTTTGGGCCCGCCAAGAACACTAAGTGACGGTTTGGTTTTGACGCTAGGGTCTTCGATGGCCTGTGAATTAGAATTTCGTTGCAGCGCGTCATCAATCCCAAGTAGGAGGATTCTGCTTTCTCCGGCTCCCGCTTAGTTTTGGATTGCGTTAAATCCAGAATAGAATTTTGAAATGGAATTGTGGTTCGATTTTTGTGTTTTCTCGCCTTCATGCAATTGTTTGGTATGTCATGGATTTGTTTTGTTCAATATGTCGCTGAATTTGCAAAGACGATTTGGAAATGAAGATCCGCAGGACATTGCAAGATCCTTGGGAATTTATTGTTGAATCTCTTGCAAGATTTGAAGTGCGTATGAAGATACCAATGAAAATGAAGACAGGAATGAAATGAAAAATGAGATGCACACCATGGAACCAAATTTGTCCGAGGTATTGTCTTCTCCAGCCTCTTAACAAGAATTTGGAAAATATAGAACCATGTTTGGATAAATGTGGTAAAGCTTTGCAATTGTGTATCCCTAATATCAAAGATAAAATGTGAGAATCTAATGCTAGAAGGAGAATACAGAGAGCCAAGAAGAGGAAGAGGCAATCAGAAATTATGATGGTAGGAGAAGACGATGGCAAAGACAAGGAAAAACCTTCTACTAGAAAAAAACAAAAGATGCTAAGCTTATTGTGGATTTTGTAAATAAGATATGCCAAAATTATGATTCAAATGATAGGGAGGAGGTCATATCCAGAAATGGTTTCCTAATTTGGCTTTATTGGCAATAAGAATTTAAATCTGTACAAACATGTAGTTGAGAATGTGAAGAATACCTTGATAACAAGAAACGAGGCAGACACAAGACATTAACCATGCAAGAGCATCTACCTTGATGATGGTCAGAAATGAGCAGAAAGCAATAGGGCAGCAAAGCTTAAAAAGTATTGAATTTGAGAAGAAAGGCTGTCTATGCTGCTTCTAGATAAGAAGAAGATTGTTGACTTTGGAGGACCATGGTCTATGTTTAAGAATAAGGCCAGATCCGACAGTTAAGTGATGAAGACCGTGAAAAGGTATACAATTTTTTAAAATCAAACAAGAGTGTCTCCAAAACAAAAGGCAAGTCATTAAATTGAGACGACAAAATAATGGTGTTAAACCGCAAAAGCCTTTATAACATAAACCAATCCAATTATCCGAAGAGACTCGTATGCTAACGCTTGTTGTTTATTACAAAGACAAAAGTTTAATAGTAATTGCTTATTGTATTGCGGTGTCATGTTCTTTTAGAGATTCAAGCTGAACATCCGAGTATGAAGATAGGACTGAGGTTTTCAAAAGTTTGAAACCTAAATTTGTGAGAAGACTTAAAGAGAGGGAAACATGTTGTTGCATATATCACATGAAAATGGAATTCGTTAGGAAAAGTGCAAAAGGAATAAAATAAGACGAGATTCAACATTCATGGTGCAAGTTGTCAATGCAAATGTGTTGTTTCAGGACCAGGTCCAATTTGTGAAGGCAAAGAATAAGACATTCAAGAAGGTCGTTGATATGTGGAAAACTATGGTTTGCCGTAAGAATGAAGACGCCGGGATTGGTACAAGCCAACATGTTTGGCAATGGAATGCAAACCACTGTGGGCTAAAAATCTTTCAATAAATGCCCCAAAGAAAAGAGCAAAAGGGATGATGTTTTGAATGGAAGAACTCTCGAGAAGGTGAGCAATTATAATTGCTTGGCCTTCTTCGTATTGTTTAGGGCAGATTTGGAAATTAGCATGGCTTTTTTTAGCGCTTTACATGTTAGGGCAGATTTTGTCCACCAAGCAGTCTGGCTTTTTTTGTTACAAGTTTGCATGTTAGAGAATTTGTCCAAATTAGCATGGTCAGCCGGATTGTATTAGAGGTTAAAAACTCTATACTTATCTATCTTATGATTGTTTAAGTGAATCAAGTGCACTCCAAGACAAGAATGTCATTAGAAAGCAATGTTATTAGAGAAACAATGTTATTGTTGTGTTGTGGCTGCCAAGAATAGATGTGAAAATGCTCCTCCTATTCTTTGCTTACAAGCTAGTTGATCTTCAATTATAGTTGATCTTCACTAGATGTGACAGATGATGTGAAAAAATGCTCCTCCTATTCTATGATTGATTCTCTATTTCTTTCAGTCAAAGAAACCTTCATCAAGGATGCCGGTGGTAAACCATTGTCAAAACCAAGGACTATGAGGTTGGTTTTAAAGCCACATCATTGCACGGTTCATGGTGTACATGCGGATAAGGTGATCAAGCACCATTCCTCACAATTAATCGCAAGGTGGCAAGCGTAAGCTCAAATTGTGTTTGCAAACATTTCCCGAAGGTACCATTGTTTCGGGCTATAGACTTCGCAGGTATTATTACACATTTAAAATTCAGCAGAGGTTCAAACCTATGCATTGGCACAATGATCAATGTTCCATACTTGTTCATCACCTATGCATGCAAATAAAGAAGAGACTCCTAATATTTGTAGTTGACCGTAGTTGGTTAAAGAAACACACTTCTATATTTCTGGATGACCGAGAACACGACACCTTCCTTTGTGCAAAGATTGCCTTCGTGGCATACGTCAATTCTTGAGAAGTAAAGGTGTAAAACATCTACAAGCATGTATTCCTCGTCGACGGTCATAGGTCAGCGTAGCTCAAGTCTTCCGCGATGTTTCTATTACTTGGGCAGGTCCTTTCAATCCACTGGAAGGAAGATAGAATGGAATTTTTTTGCATCTTTGCCATGGCAAGGGGGAACATGACGGCGTACCGGGCTGTCATAAAGAGAATACCTAATTTAAATGTTGTTGAAGAGAGAAAGTAGCCTTTAAGGAATGCCGAGGACGGTGCAATTCTTAAATTGGTAATTTCAAAGTGAAGAGCAAAGAAGACAATATTATCTTAAGGTATGAATTTTGGTCTTTGTGGAACTTTACATGCAAAACCAAACTTTGGGTTTTGCTAATGTGCTTCATGTTTATATGTAGGTACTTTTGGCTTGTGAAGGTGGGAGAAGTGTGTAGAACAATAAGATTTGACGTGCGAAACCGAAGGGACTAAGAAAATACATACTATAAGACCATTCTCCAAAACAGCCCACAATGGTTGCTCACAAATTCCTTGTCTTGCTTTTGTGCTAGTTGTTGGAAGGGGTCAGTGGGAATAGATGTAAGCATGCAAAAGATTGGGACGATACACATATTCCGAGTTGAAGCTTTATACATCGTACAAGGAAACATCTATAAACCATGTGCAATATAAGGGGATAACTAAAGGAAGGCTGAGCTTGTAGAAGTTGGTGACAATTTTGCAATCAATGCGAAAGCTTTCAACAATGAAGAAAATGTCACTTTTTGATCACAAATGTTCTAAACAAAAGCACGTTGTGCAAAGCTGCCTCAAAGATTTTTGGGGCTCTAAGTTCAAGAAGCGTGAAGTCATTTTGACTGTGTAAGTACTACAAGTGCATCTACGGCTGTAAGTATGAGCTTCTAGACCATATGCCGATGTCAATTGCTATTCACATCTTGTAGTATGTGCAAAGATTGAATTGATTGCTGATGCAAATGATTGCAATTTGTACCATTTACCTTTGCTTAATACCTAACACATCATTGATTCACCGCCACAAATGACATCAAAACATTGGCAAGTGTGGCATCGAAAGCAAATGAGGAAGAAGACCATCCAAAAAAAGAACATTTTAATGGTCGTTAGGAAGAAGGTTGTATGGAGGAGAAGGAAGCCCAATGGCAAGAAAAGGTGTATGGTTTCAAAGAAAGGGGATTGCAGGTGTGATAAAAGAAAGAGGGCGAAATCTAAAATGAGCCTATTACCAATTATGTTTCATGTATTTTGTAGCCGTGGAAGTATTGCCTACACTTGGCGGAGAGCAAGTAAATGAGTGTACACAGGGATATGAGATTAATATGATATATTTTCTTTCGGATACTTTCTATTCAATGTGTATATTGCATGTCTCTAGTAATTTGGTATGTCGATGGCTCTCATAGGACATTCTTGTAAATATAGGGTCTACAGCTTTTTCATTCCATTCTCAGATTTTGTTATGAGATATATGGTAAATGCAAGAGTTTTTGAGAGATTTTGTGTTATATCAATCCAACCCTATGGCGGTGGTGTGGATTTGATGGGCGCCACAACCGCTTGATAATATTATTTGTCATGATTTGATCTCATAGAATGCTCCAAATGCTGGAAATAAGTGTGGCGGGGATGGCATTCTCCTTTTTTAAATAAAAGCGACCTTCACCAATCGGTGTTGTCGTTGTACTGCTATGTAGCACGCGATGATTCTAATATTTGCAATGAGATGGAAGAATATTCGTAATATTTGCATATGGTAGTCATGTGAGCCGGAGTTGCTGATTTCTACAAACAAGGTATACTCTATGATCTTTGCTTAAAAAACGTTCCATTTGGTTGTTACCTTTTTAAAAAAAACGCCCCATTTGGTCGTTCACATGATGGGGAAGTTGGAGGATCATCCTAACTGTGATGATTGTTTGGGGTACATTTCTCCTGATATTGAAGGATTAACCAGGCAGCTAAAGGTAGGTTACAGCTAAAGTTAAGTTACAGGTGTTCAGATTTGAGAAATCAAGTACTAATTGTTCTTGAAAATATGACCATACAAATCTAGTTCCTAGTTCTGAAAGATGTTTGCTTATGTTGGGACAATTTCAAAACTATGCAAGTGGTAATCGGGCAAAGATGATTCGGCAAGTATGTTCCTCTTGTAGAGTAGCCGGGTGTCCTGATTGGTTACCTCATGGAGCTCTACAATGGCAGCCTCAAGCTCATGGAGAATTTATCTTTACTCTTTTATAGGGGATTACTTGTAAATACAGCCCTCATCAATAAATGTAGTTGCCGCAAGAAGCTAAAATTGTATTCATGTGTTGCCTAAATTGTGCCTTGGTTGAAATTCTTTTCAACATCGCCCCCTAAATTCTACTTTACTATGCAGTGTTGTTAGATGCCGCTCTGGGCGCAATGGATCTGGTGCTGTGGGAAGCAAACACACCGATACACGGTGTTGAAGTATAAAAGATGCAAGTTTGGTGTTCATAATCCCTGAGGCCAATGTTATATCTTATGCTTATAACGTTATATGTCATATGTTTGGGCCATGGAAGGGGCTGCTTTTATTTTACCTCAAACTTGGCTTTGATGTATGATTCAGTCTATTCTTGCAAGATTGTAAAGCAACAAGTATTTATCCATTGGTTTTTATGCATCATTGAGTAGTGACTATTTAGTTGCAAAGAAAGTTCACCGCTTGCCAAAACCCCTAAATCATCTTTATCCCTTGCTCCCTTACAACTATTTAAACATCTATATTCAATCTAACGTAAACATAGAGGAGAAATGCTTAAAGATAATATTGAAATCAGCTCTTTTGCAAAGGAGAATAATGGAGATAGCTTTATCTTGAATCTCTTCGGGGTCCAATACTAAGGAAAGAGTAAACAATGCAAAAGGATAGAAGTACCGCGGGTCCTTTAACCCACAATCAAGTGATAAATTCATCTAGGATTTAGATTCAAAACTAAATGTCCTTGCAAAAGAAGGATATCCATATGGTGATCAATTGATATCTAAAAAGTTTGCTTTTTAATACCTGCGATGATCTTCTCAAGATGGTATACAAATACCAAAAATAGTAACAAAGAACCGGGACATGCTTAGTGGGGAAAAAAACAAAATAGTCGCTTGCATTTACCGTTATTTGCAATATACAACCTACGTATAGTCTTTGCATATCATATCTTAGGTGGTACCATAAGAAGTGCCGATTATACTCTTCTCATCTTGTAAACAAAAAGAAATTGTGAAATTTTTTCCAGAAATATATAGATCTCTTTTTGTGTTCATCTTGATCACCATGCATGTTGCAAGAATTGCATGAGTGTGAAAATATCGTGATGCTAATCTGTTCATCAAAAGCATTACCCAAAATTTTCAAAATCATTTGAGAATCAATCGAACAGTATGCATCTAACCTGGTAAATCTAGAGGCTCTGGACCATATGAATGAGCTAACATTTGTGTCTGAATCCTTAATAAATTATAAGATATCTATAACATATTTTCATCCCTCATAGCATGCAATGTCTTTTAAGTCAACGGGACACCATCTTCTTCTTCTTGCCCCATGGAGTCAAGCTAATCCATTGTTTAATCAAAGGCAAAATAATATGCAAACGTAAACTAATAGAGGTTCATATCTCTATAAAAACACCGGAATCGCAAGCACTACACCCTTATTATTCTAGCAACATGGAAATACCATTTCGACCTAGGTAGAACACTATAGAGCTATATATTTGAATATCTACCGATAGTTTTTGCAGAAGAACCAATCCCATACCAATATCAAGTGCTCATCTCTTAGCTTCTTTCACAGAGGTCGAACTTCTCCAAATCAATGTCCTTTCGCCTCAATTGCGTGGCATTGTAACAAAAAACGTTTTTCAAGATGGATGTGTATCCGCCACCAATGGAATAACCCTAATGTGAGAAGAGTCAACGCGGCCGCACACCTACCGATGGACAAAAAAGGCTTCGCTTTGGACCATTGAAAAAAGGAGATCACATTTTTAACAAAGGAGCTTTGTTTGGACGCTCGATGAAGTTAGGTCATTTTGTGGCCACCGATATAGGGTCGGATCCAAATCTAGGACTTTATGAGTAACATTATTATATAAGATGACTTATCGAATTGTTAATGGTTTCTTACTAGCAATACTATAATCCTCCCATATAATAAAGAAATAGTGTCTCTCTCGTTCAGAACTCCACCCATATGCCATGTGTAACTCCACCCATATGCCACGTGGCCTAATCTCGAATCGGGTAGATGGGCTTTTGCATTGTAGGCGCCGTGTAAACAATATTAAAGAAGAATGGCGGGCTTTCTAGAAGGTTCAAACCGGCAGCTTTCATCCATTTCCAAAACCCCGAGATATAAGATCACCAAATGCAAGTTTAGTATATCCGCTTAAGATCATCCATGTTTTTGAAAATACCGCATTTAACTTTTTGGCAACACATAGGCGTAGCTCGATCTAGCATCCTTCCTTAATCTCTATACATTCTCTCTTGCTCGGTCTTGCCTTGAATCTCTAGAATTGAACTTCTAATCTAGAGGAGCTTCAAAGAAGGATGCTCGAAGTTTATGAGAGAGTCTCAACATGTACATGCCCCGATGTCGCTATTTTGGCCTCGGATTTTGAGCAAGAGCAATACCTTAATGCTATTCGCATGCCTAAAAGAAAAGGGTTGAGGTTCATTTTTCTATAGAAAATGTGTTCTTGAAATGCCGGGTTTAGGTAAGGATGCAAGTGTTAGTGCTGAAATGGAGCACGCGACGAAACCCAAAACACGTGCTTTGAGTAGCAAAAATTAGAAGGGGCATATTTCATCAGAAAGTAAATCCACGTACCATATTGGCAAGAAAGTGTACCCCATTCCATGTAGAAACATGGCCTTTCTATGGATTTAAAGGCCAAAATCCAATCTTTGAGAGGATCCGATTCCCATACCTTTATATCCCCAAACCTTATTTAAGGCTTCTCAATCAATTCGCGGGTCTCCTAATCAGAATCCATCCGTAATTGCTACATAATCCACAATCAAACCGTTAACAAATTGATAAAAGATATCTATTTGAAACAAACATACAATATGAGTTACGCTTGATAACTCGGGGATACAAGCTCTAGTTCACCAAAACAGAGTTAGGTCAAGATGCAATAACCAATGTATGATAGTTCACCACCCAACCCGTCATTCTGCTAAGAAGAATGTAATTATGGCAAGGTTCTATGTAAATTTCCATCGGGTAGCTCCTCCCTCGAAAGCTAGGAGTCCTCAATATAAGACACCAAGAGTTAGAATCTAAGGTAGTGACAGGCTATTGAATACTGAATAGCGTAAGCTCTAGGAAAAAGTAATGGCTTTCTTAGAATCGATTCGAGAGCTTAATGAGTAGAGCAGTCTTATTTGACCCCTATCACTCTTCTGGCTATATCTCTTATTCGGATGACTCACAGAATGTGTCGCCCTAATTGAAACTAGACTCCTCGAGCGGGTTCCAATGAAGTAAGAATCGCCTCAATCGGAGCTCTGGTTGCCGAGATATGTGTAACTGTCTCTGCTACGACTTTAGCCCTTTTTATTTAGCTTATGCCTTTTAGCTTCATAAATATAGACCATAGGTTGCCTTCATTGCCTTTCCTTGCCAATAATTTGCCAAACTTAGACACCCACGCTAGTCCACCAAGACTAACTTCCAAGACCACTCCGAAGCTACCATATCCATATCAATTTTCCCTTTTTGGGCTAAATCGACCTCGCTTGTAAAACCACAAATTAAGCACCAACTTAATTTATCCAATTGAGCACCAACTCAATTTATACATGAGCACCAACTCAATTCATTTTAAGGACCAAAGCTAGGATTATGATCTCATAAATAGCACCAACTATTTATGACAATCACAACCTAGGCTAAAGATTAAGATAAAGATTCAAAGAAAGATATATTAGCAAAGCTTAAGATCTACTAGATAAAATTTAAGTTTTAAGATAAAGACGTAATTAAGAAAAGATCAAGGGTTCCGCTTGAAGCACCGACTCCAACCAAGAGCACCAACCATCGCCAAAACTCTAGACACCAATCTAGAATTTCAATGTCACCCATTAACATCAACACTTATGGCACCAACCATTGTGCAACTATTAATGGCATGATCATCCATTAGAAGGAAGCCACACAAAAATAGATTTACAATTTCTTACGCACAAATATTCATTATCAAGACATCTTACTAAACAATGGACCATACTAAACTCGCTTAGTTTGAATAGTTCGTGGATTTATCAAGGATAAAGAATTCAGATAAAGATTGATGGCCCACCATAGATAACCGTAGATGCGGGAAAAGTTTAAACGGAGATCCATCCGCAAAGGAGATGGATTGTCGGGCTCGGTTAGGCTTGATTGAAGGAGATCCATTTTGGCAAATGAAATGGATTGATAAGGAAGACTAGACTCCTCTCGCTTATTTCACGCCACCAATCACCTAAGCACCTACATGTTTCCCTGCAACAAACAATTTTTTTTCGTACCAATATATCCAAAGATTGAGTGATCTGGGTAGAATCAAATTGTGAAAGAATAATTCAAGGAAAGATTTTAAATTCATAGAAAGAAATCATTTAGATTCTCAAAGGAGAAGAGCCTTATTCCGGCTTTTGCAATCACTAGCACCAACTAGATGACTTGCAAACATCAAGAATAGCCTTAATAAGGTTCTTCTATTCGCTTTTGCAATCTCCAAAGACCAACCTAAGTCTTTGCAAACCGTAGGAATAGCTTGGCTCGATATACCAATTGATAAGGATCCACAAATGAACCATACCTTTTATATCCCCCAAACCTTATTTAAGGCTTCTCAATCAATTGGTCTCCCAATCAGAATCCATCCTAATTGCTACATAATCCACAATCAAACTGTTAACAATGATAAAAGATATCTATTTGAAACAAACATACAATATGAGTTACGTTGATAACTCATGATTGGCCAAGCTCTAGTTCACCAAAAAACAGAGTTAGGTCAAGATGCACAACCAATGTATGATAGTTCACCACCCAAGGGGTCATTCGGCGCTAAGAATTATGAATCTATGGCAAGGCCTGACAATGGGTTTCCATCGGTAGCTCCTCCTCGAAAGCTAGAGTCCTCAATATAAGACACCAAGAGTTAGGAATCTAAGGTAGTGACAAAGTTATTGAATATTTAATAGCGTAAGTCTAGGAAAAAGTAATGGCTTTCTTAGAATCGATTCGGAGCTAATGAGTAGAGCAGTCTTATTTGATCCCCTATCACTCTTCTGGCTATATCTCTTATTCGGATGACTCACGAATGTGCCACCCCTTACCTGAAACTAGACCGAGCCGGTTCCAATGCAGTAAGAATCGCCTCAATCGGAGCTCTGGTTGCCGAGATATGTGTAACTGAAGTTTAGGCTCTATTTATAGGTCTCGCCACGACTTTAGCCCTTTTTATTTAGCTATGCCTTTTAGCTTCATAAATATAGACCATAGGTTGCCTTCATTGCCTTTCCTTGCCAATAATTTGCCAAACTTAGACACCCACGCTTTAGTCCACCAAGACTAACTTCCAAGACCACTCCCCCGAGCTACCATATCCATATCATTATGATGCCTCAAGTCTAAGAATTCCTACCGCACCCAAAGCAGACATCTTTTATTGGATGCTTACCCATGCTATTGTTGGTCTTACAATTGTACATATTGCATTTCCAATTACGGTCCTCTAATATGAGGTGTGAGTTCGGCTAGAATACCATGATTTGATTCTTTTAGCTTTGCATCCATGGTTATTTTATCGGCCATGACAATAAGAGGGTTATGAGGGTGTTTGGTAATTATTGATGGGTGCCCTCGGAGGATATCATGAAATGACTTGCGTTCTTGCTTAAACTATTTTTGCATAAACTATGGCATTCTGCATAAACTTACAACTCAACATGTATTCTAGCCCGGCAAGAATCTAACCTTGCTTACCCACCTTTCCGAGGATGCGCCATGAAGTTCTCGGGAGGAAAACAAAAATTGTAGTAAGGACGATTCAAATTTCCAATGACCATGGAAACCTTTTTATAGTCGAGCCCATTTTGGTTGTTTCAGAACTTTCACTCACTTAATTTGGGAGCCAAATTGGGCCTCCAGATCCACCAAAGAGTCTATACTTTCACGATTTCGAAGTCATTGAAATTGTCTTTCATTTTCACAAGGCCCCCAAAAATGAACTTGTATAAAAAATTAGCATGAAAACCAGTATGCATGTGGTTTTTTTATACAACAATTCACAATATAAAAAAAACCCATGTGTCGTTGCTGGTTTTGCAAAACCAATAATGGTCCATATCATGTTTTTTGTACTAATTCCAAATTTTATGCTAGTATTTAGAAGTCATCATTAGTTTGTAAGATTGTTTTTAATTGTACATTGATTTAGCAAAATCATTGCTAGTTCATATTATGTTTAATTATATCAATTCTATAATCGCATAGTAGTTTTTTAATATTATCAATAGTTTAGAAGATGTGTTTTAAGCATATACTGATTATGGAAAACCATTGCTAGTCCGTACTATATTTAATTATATGAATTTAGTTTTTACAACGGTTTATGGGAATCATCATTAATGTCTAGAATGATTTTTCTATATACATTTTTAATACCATAATTTCGGATGCTTTTACGTGGTAGTTGTTGCAAATTTTGGACAATATCGAGTTTTTCTTATTGGTTCGAGAACCATGTTAAGTTTTGCATTTCTAAAGTTTTTTGATGTGGTTAGTCACTATGCTTGTTAATAGTTTATTATTCTGCTAATCATAGTATCAGTCTTGTAGTCTTCCAAATACAAATGTTTTGAACCTCCATAAAAATGCAAAGCTTCTAACTATAGAGAAAGTGTATATAATGCTTCATAAAATCAAATACCTTATCAATAAATTTTGCGAAAAAGAAAAAAAAAATGATGTGTCACGATTGGACATGAACAATACAAGACAATTTGAGCTACACACATAAGTTTACAAGAGATTGAACTGAAAGAAAACATAATAGGTCTTTAATGATTACAAAGCAAAAAGAGATGAACAAAGCTGAATTTGGGGGTTGGCACATTCGTGCAGTGGAAGTCCAGTTTTTCTTTTCGAGGACGTTTCATAGGACACGATCTACCATTTTAACGTCCGGATTAACAAATGGAGCTATTTCGGTGCCTCGATTCTCAAACCCTATTGAATCCATAGGGTTTAGATTTTGGCAGCCTTCCCTGCCCCCAAAGTGCTCGAGAACTTGCGTGCATGCTTCCCTCGAGGCTTAGAAGAGAGACCCCAAGGGGGAGGAAGAGAACACCCTCCCTAGGCACTGGTTCCAAACTTGTCGTGTTCCCCGCCTCGCCTCGGGCCGGCCGGGGGAATTTTGGGGTTGGCACATTCATGCAAAGTGGATGTCCAATTTTTTTTCTTTTCGAGGACGTTTCATAGGACACCATCTACCATTTTAACGCCGGATTAACAAATGGAACTGTTTTGGGTGCCTCGATGCTCAAACCCTATTGAATCCCACGGGTTTAGATTTTGGCAGCCTTCCCCTCCTCCAAAGTGCTCTCGAGAACTTGCGTGCATGCTTCCCTCGAGGCCTAGAAGAGAGACCACCCTCCCCGTGCACCGCTCCAACCTTGTCGTGTTCCCCTGCCACCGCCCTGCGAAAGGGGATTTGGGGGTTGGCACATTTCGCGGTGGAAGTCCATTTTTTTTTTCGAGGACGTTTCATAGGACACGATCTACCATTTTAACGTCCGGATTAACAAATGGAGCTGTTTCGGGTGCTCGATGCTCAAACCCTATTGAATCCATAGGGTTTAGATTTTGGCAGCCTTCCCTTGCCTCCAAAGTGCTCAGAACTTGCGTGCATGCTTCCCTCGAGGCCTAGAAGAGAGACCCCAAAGGGGAGGAAGAGAACACCCTCCCCAGGCACTGGTTCCAAACTTGTCGTGTTCCCGCGCCAAGGCCGAGAAACGGGGGAATTTGGGGGTTGGCACATTCATCCGTGGATGTCCAATTTTTTCTTTTCATGACGTTTCATAGGACACGATCTACCATTTTAACGGCGGATTAACAAATGGAACTGCTTTGGTGCCTCGATGCTCAAAACCCTATTGAATCCACATGGTTTAGATTTTGGCAGCCTTTCCTCGCCTCCAAAGTGCTTTCGAGAACTTGCATACATGCTTCCCTCGAGGCCTAGAAGAGAGACCCCAAGGGGAGGAAGAGAACACCCTCCCGTGCACCGGGTTCCAAACTTGTCGTGTTCCCCCCCGCCTCGGCCGAGAAAGGGGGAATTTGGGGTTGGCACATTCGTGCAGTGGAAGTCCAGTTTTTCTTTTCGAGGACGTTTCATAGGACATGATCTACCATTTTAACGTCGGATTAACAAATGGAGCTGTTTCGGTACTCGATGCTCAAACCCTATTGAATCCATAGGGTTTAGATTTTGGCAACCTACCCTGCCTCCAAAGTGCTCGAGAACTTGCGTGCATGCTTTCCTCGAGGCCTAGAAGAGAGCCAAGGGGGAGGAAGAGAACACTCTCCCGTGCACCGGTTCCAACCTTGTCGTGTTCCCCGGCCCCGCCCTACGTCGAGAAAGGGGGGAATTTGGGGGTTGGCACATTCGTGCAGTGGATGTCCAGTTTTTCTTTTCGAGGACGTTTCATAGGACATGATCTACCATTTTAATGGCCGGATTAACAAATGGAGCTGTTTTGGTGCCTCGATGCTCAAACCCTCTTGAATCCATAGGGTTTAGATTTTGGTAGCCTTCCCTGCCTCCAAAGTGCTCGAGAACTTGCGTGCATGCTTCTCTCGAGGCCTAGAAGAGAGACGCCAAGGGGGAGGAAGATAACACCCTCCCCAGGCACTGTCTCCAAACTTTTAACGGCCGGATTAACAAATGGATTGCTTTGGGATTGCTAACAAACACTAAACAAACTCCACCTCAGGAGTTGCTTTCCTTTGAAATAAGAAAATAAAAAACCTTGACCTACAATTACAGCTACGAATCCATCCCTAAACCGTGACATCGATTTAGAATCATCCAATTACAATACTAGAATTAACATTGTTGGGGTTTCCTCATCTTTAACCTTTGATTAGTTACCTTTGTATTAACTTTAGTTATGATGTTTTAACAAAGTGTCATTCGACATCACCAAATTCGTGTAATCTAAGGCCAATTTGCTTGGTTAAATCTTTTGCAGGTAACTTTTGCTTAGATAACATCTTTTGCTTAGGTAACTTTTGCAGCTAATGCTAATTTGTTAGACATTTTGACATGGAATGGCACAATTCTACAATGCCTTCATTCACGTTTTTCTGTTGAAGTAACAAATTTAAGCTATTGCAAGAATGCAGATATCTACCATTTTAACTAGGATTAACAAATGGATTGCTTTGGGATTGCTAACAAACACTAAACAAACTCACCTCGGGAGTTGCTTTCCTTTGAAATAAGAAAATAAAAAACCTTGACCTACAATTACAGCTTCGAATCCATCCCTAAACCGTGACATCGATTTACAATCATCCAATTACAGTACTGGAATGAACATTGTTGGGGTTTCCTCATCTTTAACCTTTGATTGTAGTTACCTTTGTGTTAACTTTAGTTATGATGTTTTAACAAAGTGTCATTCGACATCACCAAATTCGTGTAATCTAAGGCCAGTTTGCATGGTTAAATCTTTTGCAGGTAACTTTTGCTTAGATAACATCTTTTGCTTAGGTAACTTCTGCAGCTAATGCTAATTTGTTAGACATTTTGACATGGAATGGCACAATTCTACAATGCCTTCATTCGCGTTTTTCTGTTGACGTAACAAATTTAAGTTGTTGCAAGAATGCAGATATAATTCTTAGGCAGGCAAACACATGGATCTGGAACCGAATCTTCGCTAACCATCACGAGCATCAAACTTTTTTAGTGTAAAGTCTCCTAGGCCACATGATTATTGTGTGTATGTGTGTGTGTGTGTGTGTGAGAGAGAGGGAGGGAGGGAGGGAGGGAGGGAGAGGGAGAGGGAGAGAGAGTTATGATTTTTAAGCATTTGGTGATTTTTAAGCATTTGTTATTTGGTGCAACGTTTTACTCTGTTTTTTTTTACATTTTGAATGATTTTGGCTCGAAACCTAACTGCCCGATTTGCCACTAAACCTAATCTCGATTAAGCCGTGGGAAAATGCCGCGGTAGAATCAAGCCTGGTGGAGGAACTGCCATGATAACAAGGGACGGCGCATTTGCTTCGGAGCTCTCCAACGGATCTGCAAAGCTCATATTAGGTAAACATCTGAAAATGTCCATCCGCTTTTCTATTTCGCAACATGGCTGAGGAAGTGCCAGTACCGTCCATGGCAGAAGTCTCAAAGTGGGAGCCAGCACATGTATCTTCCTATATTGTCAAACGTTTTCCATGTGTTTGTGATGAGATTGAGCCTGTAATTCATGGAAATCGTATTTTTGGGATATCCTTCTTGAGCTTGGAGTTGGGTGATTGGTTGAAGCTGGGTTTTGTAGTTGGAATAGCTGCTGGAATTGTTGCATTGAGAGATCGGTTAAGCGGCAGCAGTCTTTACAAACTTGGTGCGAGGTGCAAATAGTGTAGGTAGGTGCGGTTTCTCACGTTTCTAATTCTAAGGCTGGACCATCCATTGATGTTTCGAACGCCTATTTCTCCGGGGACGGAAAAATAATCACAAACCCAAGAAGAACATTGGAGCAATTTGGGCAAATGAGCTCCAATAAAATTCCAGAATCCATGTTTTCAACAATTTAAGTAAGGGATCTGACAAAAATGGCAGATTGGCATTGAAGAAAACAGGCCATCATGCACAATGGATTACAATGATGGAGAATCATAGGGTAATCCGAGCTGCTACTTTGAATTAATTTCCAAATTTTACATTGCACAATTCAAGAGAATTCACGTGAACAAAAATGGATAAAGAGGAGGGACAAGTTAGTGCATCTTTTGACGTCAGATGGATCTTTGAAGCAAATATGCTGGCCAAGTCTTGGTGTTAATATAGCTAATGTGTGCTACAGAGGGCACTCGGTATTATGATATTTTCTGATTATGTCACTTTTAATAAAGATGTCATTGTGTGTTTTACTTTGTATCGTCTCCACTATTTTATGCATCCTGAGTGTCTGAATCTGGGCCAAGTTTGATATTTTAAAATGATCAAAGTTTGATCAGTAACCGTATTGTATTATGGCAGTGGCAGGGGTTTCAAGTTATATCGATGCAGGTGTGGTAAGAGCTCTGACCAATAAACAGTTTTCCGGTGAGTTTTGTATCAGCAGGCTTCAACCCACCTGTCCCTTCAGTGGGCTTGTGAAGGATATGCATGCCCCGAGGGTTGTAAAATATCGAGCAGTGAGAAGAGCCAACCATCATTTATACTTTCGGGGATATCGTCGGGGTGATTAATTGGCAAAAAGAAACAAGAAGGGGCACGAGATAGCTATACTCAGGTTTGGGGGCGTCATTTGCAAGCAAAAAGCTAAAGCATGTACTTTTGGCCGATATTAGCTTTGGACAGGAGACTCTACCAATTCCATGTGTTATGGATGATGAAGCAATGCAGCCCCATTGCTTGTGCGGTGTAAAGAAGGGGAGATTAACGGTGGATCTTTAAAACCTTGGGAAAGTTTCAAATACATCACAAGGCGTCTACTTGATCCTTTATTGGTCTTGATATGAAGGTTAGACCATCTGCTGTGCTCTTTTACAATTTTCATTTTTCATGATTGTATTACATATACATACGTTTATTGTTAAATGAGGATGTGAGGTTTGGAAAAACCTACCATGTGATGGTTCATGATCTTGAACTATTTCATGAGAACAATTTTTTTCATGATTCAAAGCAAATTCTGGTATTAAAGCTTTGCTGCTCATTATCTCCGTAGATAGTTAGCCTTGTGTGGAGTATCTCTCGGTTTATATGAATCATGCAGCAGGTCATGCTCTTGAGACCTTTAAGCAAGTTTTGTGTTTATTGACATAAACGAAGCTAGTGTGTGATGGAGGGTATAAAAGATTTGGATGAATGCACACAAATTCTCCTTTTGAAGACCATCATTTAACCGGTAATTTCCCTCGACATGGAAATGTTTTTCAAAACCATGTTCGTAACAATTTCTAGTCCAAAATCGTCATAAGACCTGAGGCCTGCAAACTTGAGGCCTGCAAACATTTTACAAGTTAAGATTCATCACCATTTTTTTTTTAAAAATTGAGGGAAACCGATAAGCTATTTAATTTGCATACCTAACTTAATGTATACATATTTATATGAAGAAATGGCATCTCATTTTTCTTTTCATTTAATCGAATTCCACGGCTTTGGTGTTCTCGTGAGACAACATGTTGCTCACCAAAAACATGATCATGTATACCTATTTGACAACGATAA
Source organism: Isoetes taiwanensis (assembly GCA_021234155.1). Classification (NCBI taxonomy): domain Eukaryota; kingdom Viridiplantae; phylum Streptophyta; class Lycopodiopsida; order Isoetales; family Isoetaceae; genus Isoetes; species Isoetes taiwanensis. The sequence continues at coordinate 1,217,972 of JAJEKV010000058.1, read as the reverse complement.
CTCGATGCCCCGGATGTACAAGCAAGCAAATGCATGGGAGGTTTTTATAGGTGTGGTATCTCAAAGCACATGCTTTTCAAGTAGTCATCCTTTTCCTTTATCAGTTTCTCACATGCTACATATTATAAATAGGACAAAACTACTCAGGGCGCATGTACATTTTCTATCAGAACCCGTTGCAAATGGCATAACTTGGGACTAATAGTTTTGACAACTCCGGATGCACAGATATCAAGCGAAAGTGCGATGGAGTAACATTCTTTGTTCGTGCACTTGTCTAAGGTAGCGTAAAAATTATTTGCGTGGTATGTCATCCATTGTAGACTTCGATAACACACTTGCGGGAGCTATTTTCGCATCAAAGATTCTTGTGGTGGGGGCTACTTATGGGAGTTGCCCGAGACAATAGATGCAATCTCGAGAGTTATGTTTGCAGCTCAAAGGGATGGTGCTCTAGTTGCCCCATCGCAGGCGACATATCATGTGTTTCTAGATACCGTGGAAGAATTCTCGTATATATTTTTTTCGTGCTATCTTAGGTTTTCAAGTAGATATTCGACAGTTTGCTACATTGCAAATTAAATCGGGATCTTATGTCTAAAAATGTCGATATTCTCGTTTTGCTAATGCCAATGAAGCAAGAACTCTATGTGGATTAGGAGAGCATGCAAGTTCGAGAACTTGCCGCAATGCATCTGAAAGTAAAGTTTGTCCTTTTGTTTGTGTGACTGATGGTGTTGAAGGCTCATATATTGGTCTAAAGGGTGAAGTGACTTATATTCCTTTAGTAACGATGTGTTCCCCGCTTGATACCCGTGGTGCGAGGAGATGCCTATCTTTGCCTATGCTTCGCAGAATTCTTTATGGCTTGTTGATCGGAATGCCCGACTTAAAGTTTGTTGGGAATTTAGCAAAGCAAAAGTAGCTTTCATGTTGTCACCAAAGAAGGTACACCTGCCATTGGAGGATGCGGCGTTTGGAACTGACAAAATCTGTTGCAAGTACTTTAAGGAATTTGAGTAATGAAGCACTGGTTCAGTGATGTTATCATATGTGAAATTGCAGACCATCAGTTTAATCTAGTTGTTTTGGTTTGCATTTCCTGGGTAAGCTTGCTGCAAAATTGTATTCCCAAATTAGGGTTAAAAGGTAGAATGCCGATCATCATGCAAAATGGCATGGTTTTGATCTTGAGGATAATGTTTTGTATCATTCTTCATGTAGAGCTGTCTGGAAGAACTGTCCGGAGCATGGCAACGTCTATAAGTCATTCAATTTCATTACCATGGTGCCCTATGTCAAATTTCCCACTTTTTTGAATTTGATTTTTCATATTCTATGTTCGTGGACACCCTCTCTCCACGAGCACTCTTATTGTTGCACGATTTTTCTTTCCAAAACCTAGGTTTTCTAATCTCGATAGTATCATGCAACATTGGAGTGGGCGTTAGATATCATTAATATGTATATTGTTTCAATATCATATTGATTAGCTATTTTGAAATAGAAAAAAGATCATACTAACAAAGTTAAACCATGTCAATTTGCCATGTTATATGTTGACCATTAATAACTACAAAATATCTGATTAATTTACCAAGTCAATATATCGAGGGACATAGATGCAATCAAATACCATTCCATTAAACTTGATGTACTAAGTATTAATCCGTATCATGCATTTTAAGTTGTTCGAAAAACTAATTTAAAAGATTACATTTTAGTACTATGGAGAAAAATGGGGTAAGAAAAGTCATATTAACATATTAAAACCACTTACATTTACCACGTTGTGTATTGGTGATTAGTCACTATAAAGTATCATGATAAGTAACCATTGTAAAGCATCATCAAAATTATCATCTTAAATTTACCATGTCAATATAATGAAGAAGATAGATATGATCAAATACCAGTCTACCAAACTTCACATACTAAACGATAGTATATACCATATAATTTAAATTCTTACAGAGACCAATTAAAATTGCCATGTTTCAATACCATGTCACAAAACAATTTTGGCTTATCAAATTAGAAAAATATATTGATGAACCATATCAGATAACTAGACATGGTTTGTAAACTTTTGAACCCACTAACATGTACTGATTTATGGACTTGGTTTTGACCAATAAACCATTATAAAAAACTTATATTGGTTCAATTTTGGGGGCCTTGTGTTTGTCCCATGGATTAAGCCAGTATGGATTCGAAATTTGAAGGAATTGCAAAAAAGTGAAGATATTTATTTACAATAGAGCAAACTGATATATATATGAGAAAATATCAGACGTGTAAGTTGCATGTTGATGCGACATGGCCTGACTTTGGAAAAGAACCACATAACGTGCATTTGGGCCTGGCCACCGATGACGTAAATCCATATGGTACACAATCGACTGCATGGTCTACATGGCTAGTGATGCTAGTTAACTACAACATACCCCCATGGTTGTTGATGAAGAGTGGGCACATTATGATGACTTTATTGATACTTGGGAAGAAAAAACCAAGTAATTTAGATGTGTACCTAAGAATAATTGCGGATGAGTTACTGCCTTTGTGGAATACAGGTATTCAGGTCTACGATGCACATAAAAATGACATTTTTAATCTCAGAGGTATACTGTTGTGGACTATATATGACTTTCCTGGATTTGCCCAGTGTTATGGGTTTAAGACATCGGGCCACTTCCCTTGCATGATATGTGGGGAAAAGTTGCAGCACCATCACTCTAAGCATCTGAAGAAAGTAGTATACAAGGGTTTTATGAAGTATTTGCCGCTCATGCACCCCTTCAGAATCCAGCGTGCACAATTCGGTGGCACTGTAGACTATACAGAACCACCAAATAGAATTACCATACAAGAATGGGGTGAGCGTTGGGATAAGAAGGAAGAGGGGGTGAATCCGCAAGGGGAAAAACAAAAAATGGATCGTACAAATTCAAGGGTTGTTAGAAAGATGGCAAATAGAAATGAAAAGCTATTATGGATTACAATCAATTTGAGCAGGCATAATAGATCAAGGAGTTGGAGGATAAGTGTTTGGAATGGCATCAGGAGATATAAATTGAATTGAATTAAATTAAATGTTTTTTATCGTCCACGGAGACCAATCGGTCTATGGGGCTCAACATAAGAGCGCAACCAGCGTATTACTACGCGGATTAAAAAACCCCGCCCCGAAGGGTTTTCGAGGGAAAACCCATTGCAGCAATAAGACTGCTGATAAGCTGTACAAATATACATATCTATATAAGAGAATCTCTTGAAGTTATGAAGAAAAGATGGATAGAAGGACAACGGATGTGTGTGAAACTGGGCTTGTGCATAATAGGGATGAATTTAAAGGAAAGCTTTGGACAAAAGATAGATAAGGACTGCATGATATTTAAGATATCCAAAAGATTTCTACTCTGGATCAGAACAAGAAATCATAGACTTTGGATTGAAAATGAAGACCAATGGTGAAAAACTATACCAATTATGCAAATTACAAGAAATAGAGGATGAGGAACATGCATAGAACAAATGCTCGAAATATGATAAACAAGAGGGGTCAGTGGCATAAAAATTGGACAGTCAAAGTGGAACAAGGAACGAAATAGAGATCAAGCTACTTGATTGGTGGTATGGACTGAGAGCCTATCCATGAGGTCTTCAATGGGTATATAGATGTGGTGGGAGCGATTTTTCTCAAGAATTTGGTTGGTTTTTTTATCACAATCTCCATGAATTTGTGATTGCCATAAACATTCATCTACTTATACAAATAGCAAAGTCTTTATTGTAAAACTTGGTGTGACGAGCTTTAGCTATTAGCCCCCAATTTATCTATCATAGGACCTGGCTGGACAAACGTTGACAATAGGTCTTATCTTTTACCTTATCTTTTACTTTTTCATGGCAATCATCTGCACGAGTAGATTCTTATTGATTTCATCAGTCTATCCAACATTCCTTTGGTTCTTCTGGAGTCTTCCTTTAAATATATTGTATTAAAAACCTATGGATAAAGTATAACAGACAGAGAACTTGGGATCATCATGCTTTGCTAAAGAAAACCCAAGTGCATTCTTTGTAAACCTTTTTACAAGATCAAAGACATTGCAAGTTTTTATTTCCTCTATGGTGATATAGTTATTATACAGACACCATTTTTCTTATTTATTTGCTGCCATATGTTATATTTACTTTTACTGAATTGGTGGGCATTTTCATATGGTGGTGCAGTCTGTTTTGAGGAAAGAGAGCGTCATTCCAACAGTATCATGAGCGACCAGGTAATTTTGCTGCATAATATTTCCGATAATCCCAAAACCATCAGCTTGAGGTTGCAGCAACAAGCACCTGATGGTCTGAGCAGGATCAAGATAAGCCAAGTAATTTTCTTCAGGAGGTTGCATAGAAGCGCCATCAAACTGGAAGCTGAGGGAGGGGAATTGAACAGAGGTTGCAGCAGAGGTATCAAAGCAATCATAACTGTTATATGCGACCAAGGGAACGCCAGGGAGAGCAGCGGCAAAAGCGGCTTTAACATAACTGTAAACTGCAGGGTCTAAGAGAGTCAAGGTGGTACCAGAATCAAAGATGGTACCCTGAGGGTTGAGATCAGCAGTAGGAATGGTTGAATAGATGACAGTATTACCGACAGTGATGTTATGGAGCAGGACAGAGTAATAACCGGTGGAGGGTTGGAGGATAGGGGTAGAGCTGGCTGAAGGGTCTGAGATAACAGAAGAATCACCAAGGAGCAAGACACTGTCATTACTTAACCGATAGCTAGTGAGGCAGTAAGAAAATTTTCCATTAAGGGACGCTGCTTGGGAGATGAAGGAAGGGGATGTCAAGCTGAATCCAACAAGCCCATCTGCGCCGCTGAAGGTACCAGAGATGGAATGTGCACAACCCAGAATCACGTTGAACTGTTCTGACAGACCGGATGTATAGAGAAGAGAGAGGGCCTCTGAGGCATACTCTCCGTCGTTGTAGCTTTGGTCCAGATATGTGTAGTGGTATTTGCAGCTCTCAGACTGGGTGCAATTTGTCTCAGGCAGTAGCCCGCATTGGGCCGAATCGCATGCCACCGTAGCGAAGGTAGTGGACTGCGCAGAATCTAGCACAGTCGGAGGGCATGATTCGCACGATGTGGCTGAACATGCCGTGCACTGGCCGCATTTGAACCATATTAGATTGCTTCCTGTGTCCAGTATAGCCGTGAATTTCTGGGCCGGCGTTCCCACCTCCACCTCCATCAGATACTCTGCCACAGCATACTGCAGTTGGGTTGTGTAGCTATTAGTACCCAGTTGCCTTCCATGAATTGCCAGACCATTTTTGATCGATTCTATCCTTCTCTGACTTCTCACTACTGCGTTAACTTACTTAGCTTCTCAGGTATTGATTTGCCCGCATCTACATGGCGCAGACTTGCTCTGTATGAACTGGCGACTGCAGAATTTGGAAGAAAAATTATCAGAAATGTAGTAATCACACAGCCAAGAACCTGTTGTCTCGGCCTATGATTCTCCATTGCTTTGATGAGCTGCCAGAAGTGGTACTCTACTTGTACACACATAGGATCATTACATGAAGCTTCCGAATGGCATATAAGTGAGTCATTGTAGGCACCCACTTCAAGTAGAAAATGTCTCAACGTTGCACGATTCATTTGTTCTCAGAGATCAGGTCGTCTTTAACAGATATTCTATGTCCCTTAACTTATTGAGTTGCCAGCTGAAGTGCATTGCTTTGAGTATTGGGTATGATATTCAACAGGGATTGATACTTTGGACGGAGTTTGCTAGTATCTTGTAATCGTGGTTAGGCACTCAAACGAAAGGAATATATGCAGGGAGAAAAGGTCTTCAGACGTGTTTGCTGATTCAAAATAGGGGCCTTAAAATAAAAACTAAAGGAAGATGGGCAATTGGAAGCTTTTTTATTCTGATTAAATTCAGATGCATCAATGGGCTCCTAACCGACGTTCTATAAGTTGCTACGTCGATCTAAGTACAGACGTTGTGTATATATTTTCAGGAAAACTACCAAAACTACCCCTATGAGTTTGTGTAATTACCAAAATGCCCTTATGAGTTTCAAAATTACCAAAATGCCCTTGTATATAGAAGGTGTGTGGGGGCATTTTGGTAATTTTGAAACTCATAAGGGCATCTTGGTAATTACTCAAACTCATAAGGGTATTTTGGTAGTTTTGCCTATATTTTCTCTAAATAAATTAGATGTGTAGAATCTAATGCGTGCTTGGGGCCAAAGGTCGAATGAAGGGTTGGGTGGGAAGGAATAACCAAGAACTTGCCAAGCAAGATATGGAATTGGCAATAGGACTTTAATTGGATAACATGATTCCGTGCATTTTGTATGGGGAATGGAGGTGGACAACCTCCATTCCCCCTCCATTCCCCTACAAAATAGACGTAGGGAGCCAGATCTTTACAGAGTTTTTGCAAAAAAAAAAAAACACAACAGATTCGGCACATATCACCAGATCCGGTGAAGAAACATCCAATGCAGGGTTCTTTGCAGATCCGGCGAAGAAAGACCTGGTTGTTTGCAGATCACGGCTCACCTGCAAAGAACTATGAATCGTGATGAGTAGCTGCAAAAAAAAACTCCACATCTGCGAAGATCATCTGCAAAGAACTCATCTGTGAAGAACATCTGTGAAAACTCTAAATCGTGAAGAACCTCGAACTGCTACGCCGGCGCTGAAGAACCCTGAAGAAAAAGAACCCTAAAACCCTAAGAAAACCTGGGCTGTTAAGGAACCCAACTTCCATTCCGGTATTAATTGGTTGTTGCCACGTGTCGACATAAGAATGGGCGTCAGAGAATAACGGCGACTCTATTTCTATTTTGTGCGCATTCTATAATTAACTTAACGTCCATATTTATTTAGTATTAATCAATGGTCCCTCTTGCCCATGACACTTAACGTCCATATTTATTTAGTACAAGAAATTTATCGCGGCGGCCTTCTCAACATATTAATTCTAGACATGTGAAATCTAAAGCAACGCCTATGCTTGAAGATTTTGAACCGCCATATGTGGCAGAACATCTAAAAAGCACAAAACATTCATTCACAAAAATACCTTGTATTCATGTAATTACGACATGTGGCTACGACATATAAGGACGTGGGTATATTTATATGGGCTCAATGCAATTCCCCAAGTATGAGATGGACCTACTGCAGTAATAACTGGGGCTCTATTTAACCTCTCAATATACGCTTCCTAAACCATTTTATAGTTCTTAGAATCATTATGTAGTGCTAAGATGATCAAAGCAGTGGTTCTTTAAATATTCACTACAATCTATTAAACTAGTAATTGTGCCCAGCATTGTTGGGCATAAGTTGAAAGCATGTCAATCTTTTGAGCCGCAATTAAAGAAATCGTGCAACAATAATCTAACTTTTGTAACCTTTATATAACCAAACTTTCCATGCATTTGTTGAAAGCTAGCTTAAGGTGGTGAATTTTTATATACCATAAGAGGACTCTTAAGGCCAGAGCACGTCCGAAGAGGCAAAAGGTTTAAGCATGTGCCTCTTTTAGCAAGCACCTTCTTGTGCCCCCTTTTTTTTGTAGAGCTAATATGGGCTCTCAATTTGAAGGGTCGTCCTCACTATGCAAATTAGGGTAAAAGTTGGAACCTATCAAATGCCACAACATTATCACCACTGGTCTATAAGGGATTTGTTTTTATGTTGACAAAAGCTTAGGTTGAAAACATAAACAAGGTTGCGTATTAAACGGGAGCAAATCATTAAAACGGGAGCAAAAGGAATATTCCTCAAAGATTCCTCTTTTTTTTCAAAAAAAGAGCTAAAATGAGGTAAAAATTTTATTTTGGTCATAAAATTGCATTTTGACCCCCCAAAATCACTCATTTTTTTATGCAAAGAGAAAATTGACTATGTCAAAGTGACACTTTTCCTACATTAGAGGAAAAATGAGATCACATTTTGTCCCATTAAGGGATGCTTAAAATGCCATGTCAGCTTTTTAAACTGTCCAATAAGAGAAGAGCTCCAGTATATCTCATTCCAGTATTATGTGGCAGCCTGTAATTAATGCAGCTGCAACTAACTTCTATAGTATCATTTTTTCATTATAACTTTTGATCCAGAACTCCGATTCAAAAACTTTTTGTAGCAATGGGTTCGTCTTCACAAGATCTATCTAGTGATAACCCATTCATATATCTTTTACGATATAAATATATAAGAAATAAGCAAAAAATCATATTAAGGTTAACGCATATGACCATATTGAAATACATCATAACCATATATCATTGGAAAGATCTTTTCATTCCGCATCTAATGCAACAAACGCCGCAACATTTTGACAAGTGGATCAAAAGTTATGAGGGAAAAACAGCAGCAATGAAGTTGTTGGTGCTGCATTAATTGCAGTTAATAGAGGGTAGCCATTCCATTGGAGGATTCTTATGGGGATGAAATGAGATCTCAAATTTCCTCTAATGACAGTTAGAATTTACCTAAAGTGTGTTTTTAGAGAAAACATCTAATTTAAGTGTACGCCCTACACAACATTTTGTTAGCTTGGATTGTATTCCAGAAAAGGTACTTTTAGGTTATAATGAGTCATTTTTTTAATGATATAATATTTCAAAGTACCAAAATTATATTCCGGAATACACTTTTGCTATTCGAGGATAACAGAAGTGTATTCCGGAATATACTTTTGCTTTTCTTAAAAGTCAAAGTGTATTCCAGAATACACTTTTGGTTTTGCTCGAAATCCAAAGTGTATTGGCCGGAATACACTTTTGCTGTACAATTTTTGGAGACTCAATATTGATCTTGCAATTTTCTAGGTTTCCGGGTTTACGGCATTTTCAATGACCTTGCAATTTTTTTTTGTTTCAGTTGATTTGAATGATCTTGCGATTTTATTTGTTTTTTTATACGGGAATACAGGAACATAGTTCTAGATAATGAAGGAATTAGCAAAAGGAAAAATAAATAAAAAACAACTAGATTTTTTGGCATTTTCAAATTATTTTGATGGCCTTTCAATATTATTATTTGTTTTGTGTGGATACAGGCTCATGATTTCAAATAATAAAGGGATTTTTGATTTTTTTGTTTATAAGACCAGGGATACTAGATCTTGGTTCCAAATCATAAGAGGGAAATGTATTCCGGAATACACTTTGTATTCCGGAATACGTTTTGATGTTTTTTTTTCTGCTTTTGCTCGAGGCGATCTTTCTTTGGAGACCTCGGGCTACCATTTCAAGGTGGCTATGGCCTTGGCATTGGTGTTGGCTACAGGTTGAGCCATGGCGCTGGCACATGGCCTTCAAATTTCGTTTTTGCCATTTTGCCTGGGATTTGGTTATGGGACAAAGGTTTCTGCCTGTGATTTTCACATATGGCCGGTGGTTTTCCCATCTCTGAAGATATTTTTTGTCTCCAGATTTTTCTTGTCTGCATCTCTTACAAGCTGGAGAATATCAAGAGAGTCTGTAATTTTTCGAAGCAGTCCCATAGCACTTATATTGATCTCCACAGGTAAAGTATGTTTTGATATTTCTCATTCCTCTGCCTTTAGGGTTTCGAATCTCTGCTTGCTTCTTCTTTCTGCTTGAATCTTCCCGCGTGAAGAACGAGAGAAGGATCTAGAAGCTTTTTTGAAAAAAAAACTTTGTGAGCATTTTTTACGGGAAAGAGTATTTTGCAGAATAGGGCATGATTTTCCAAACGGATTTGGCTCCCAAAGGAAGCCAGTTCTTCAAGGTAGTTTCTTATTCTAGTTCTTCAGAGTAGTATCTTATTCTAGTTTCGTATTCCAGTTCCTCAAGATAGTTTCTTATTGCAGTTCTTGTTCATGCATGCGATGCATTAAACTGGTCGGATGTTCAATCTAGAGCCAGATTTTTCTTTTATAACTTCAGTTTGGTCCTTCATATAAACCAGGTATGCTCCGTTCTGGGCTTGTTAACAAAGAAAAAATGAGTTTGTTAATCATGCACAAAGATGAAAAAATCGTGGAAGTTCACTTTGCAGCTATGTCTTCTCTCCTTCCTGCATCTTTTTCTAGCTAGAATTGACTTTCTTGACAAGGTCTATATAAATGTATCATGTATCTTCTGTTTATACAGCGAATTCTATCATGTGGTGAACGAAATATGAAATTGTCCCTCTGATAATGTAATATGTTGATAGTGTCGGCAATGCGGTGCCATGGTTTTCGGTCAGAGGCTCTATATATCCTTCAATCCGTGAGTATCAATCTCTTCTCTACTATAAATGGTTGCACATAATGAGATTTCCTTAATTTTGCCTTTCAGATTTAATGTCTATGTTTCTCAAGGTGAAGTGAAATCAGGTTGTGTTCTGCTCCAGAGTAATTGGAATGTCTTGGAATCAAGAGGCTTGGTCTCTGATGCAGAGGTGAAGGATTGCTTCAGGAATTTTAACACCTGGCTTTGTTGGGCACCTTAGACAGGCTTCTGAAGTGGGTTGTATATACCATAGTGAAAGAGCAGAGAACCTTTTCTTAAAGGACCTTGCAAAAGCTGCACTAGGTGATGGTTTCCAGAAAAATCCTTGTAGTAAAATCACACTGGGAAATTTTCACAAAATTTATGATACATAGGGATGGTTTCTTGCTACTTATTATAGCAGGAAGGCTTTTACAAGTCTACTTACATAAACAAGCTACTGTTGTTGTGATACTCATCTGATTTCTTGGCGGTTATAAGCTTCTTTATATTATATCGTTACAAGTACATCATAACTTGACTTGTTCAATGCTTAGGCTTCATGCTCACAAGTATTCAAGACAAGCTGCATTGATGTTTCTAACCCGTTTATACCTTTGTTCGTGAAGGGACATGTGAAGAGACATGTGACTCTATCTGCCACAATTTGCCAACATAACATATCCAATTTCATACTTTAATTCTTTCTTGGTTATATTTCCAATTTATGGGACTTGGATTTATGGGAGTAATCTTAGAAACAATTGAAAGTTTTCTTCCTCTACAATAGGGCCTGATTTTTGTTTGGACTTTGTAAGAATTGCAATGGTTATAATAGTTACAAAGACTTTTTACCTCGTATTTGTTGTGTTTATCACACCTTGCAATTTTAATATCAATGTTTGTAGTTTAACTATTACAAATTCCACCTTTTCTTTTTGTGTGTTCACAATGACCTTGGGACAAAAAAATAAATGCAACTAAAATAGCATATATATTATCATAATCATCATGATGATTTTGAATTAACCCCTAAAAGTGCTATTTCAAGTTGTTGATATGTTGTCTCGATGGTAAGAAAAATAAAATTTAGCTAAAATAGCATATATTAAATAGTAATCACCATGGTTTTGTGGACTTAACCCCGAAAAGGGCCATTTCAAATGATTTATATGTTTTTTAGAAAATAATCTTCAAATGGGAGTCTTTGCAACACTCCCATTTAATCTATAACCTTGTTCATAGTGAATATTGTATTATATGTTACATTGCGGGGCTTACATTCTTATTTTTGTACATTTTGTGCTATGGTTTGTTATTCAAAGTAACCTTCCTCTACCATATACACATATGCATGTTGTTTGCATGTGACAAATTTAGCAAATAAAATGAGGCACTACGTGATGTTATCTTCCTAAATATATGATTACTAGCAAAATAAAAAGGACTTTTCAGGCCAAATAAATTCCAAAAAAAAAATGTTTTCAGGCCAAGAAATTACATTTGGAATCAGAAAATATTTCCGGCATTAACACGTTGTTTTTTTAAAATGTTCTAATTGTCACATTTGCAAAGAGAAATTTGGCACTTTGGCCCCTGTGCATCTCTGCAGCCAGATTTATTTCTGGCATTTGCAGAGCTGCTTTAACAGCTTCACATTTTTTTGGTTGTTTCTACATTTTTAAGCACACTCTGAGCAAGCATACAGTGATTGGCGTAGGTAATTCTTTTGTTGAGTTTGATTTTAAGCATCGATTAGAGTTCTCTTTACTAGTTTCCGGCAACACATGCAGCTAAGGTCGATGCAGTGGCTATGGCGCTTATGTTTGTTTGGGAACCCGAGCGTGATGGAGTCCCAAGCTTTTTCTATTTCTATTTCTCTAATCTGCTTGCTCTATGATTTCTTTCACTTCCAGCTCTTCTAAAATAGTATTGATTTGCTTCCAGAGCTTCATCCTGCCAGCTCTAGAAATGGTTTTGCCCTTTTTGCCTCCCAGTCGATCGGTCCACAGAAAATCTTTAATGGGCTTCGGTATCATATGGAAGTTTTATGTGATTGGAAATCTTGCTGATAAGATGGAATCTGGCGACAATGATCCTGCAGCAGGGTCGCTGGGATCCACGAACTCAGTGACATGAATGTTTTTGTTTGTCGCTATACCCAAACCCTTTGTGTGTCATCCATATCCCCTGTTTTTCCGTCATTTTTTATGACGAAATTCCTCTTCCAACATGAATCTGTAAGAACACTAAGCTTTTTGCTAGAATCCAAAGAAAAGAGAAAAGCGAGCCGGGGAATCATGAGCGATATCTGCAGAGCGCCCCATCCGGCCTGTCTTTGGACTAACTAACATGCCTGAACGGGCAAGGTTGTAGACGACATCCGACTCTGTTGCTACCGGATTACCGCATGCTTGCAGTTTGAAACAGTAACCCAACCAACAAATAACATGATGCAGCACATTAGGGCAGCATACGCCACTATCAATTCAAGGCAGCCACCAGCATCCCAATTATCACATCTTTAATCAGAAAATGACATTAGGCCAAAACTGTGCGCTGCCTATTTCAAGGGGGCACCCGATTTATGGGTGCTCACTTTTTTCCAATGGTTTAAATAAATCATAACCCATGATTTAAAATATGTTGTTGTCCCTAATGGTATAGCGTATATGTTGTTGCCCTTGATGGTATAAAGCTTTTTACCCATAACATATAATATATTTGATACAATTACATCCTAGTTTGTAACAATATGTGACATTATACTTGACATTGATAATGATATAATCATAACCTCCACTTATGTTAGAAAGGATGACGCTCATGTTGACATTATGAGTCACCTAACACACTGAAAGGATGACGCTCATGTTGACATTATGAGTCACCTAACACACTAACCCCAAATTTGACTCTATGTGTAGTTTTTTGCTGTCTTTTTTGCAGAAAAACAACACTTAAAGCCCACCTGTTGTTTTGTTCCGAAAATGCTAGAAACAACATGTAGTTTTTATCTAAAAAATCTATGCATAGAAATTTTGTGATTTTTGAGGAAAAAAATACAATGTGTTGTTTTTTTTTTTTTCTTGGTGTTGTTTCTAGTGCAACTAGCCATTGTTTCAATATAATACACGTTGTTTTAGACATTCAACGCGTGGAAAAAATAATATTACTAAAGTAGAAAAGAAAAAAACTACACATATACACACGTTGAAAAGAAAAATATTGTAGTTTTAATGCCACTAGGCATTGTTTTTCCCAAATAAGAGACGTTGTTTTAAACATTACAATGAGTAGAAAACTAATATTTCAACACTATAAACAAAATACTATAGGTCATATCCATGCATAGGAAACTAATATTACAACATTATAAACAAAATACTACGGGTCATATCCATACATATAGGCGTTGAATTTTCTTTACTTAAAGACATGTTGAATTTCTTTAGTTGACACGTTGTTTTCGATATCACAATATATAGTAAACTAATATTACAACATAAAAAAAAAAACCAACAAGAAACATCTACAAGAAGAAGGATCGATATGGTTTATTTAAAAAAAAAACCCTTTGGGAATCGAACCCAAAAAATCCATTCAGGTAAATAACAATGGAATATGATTGTATTATAGTTTTTGAATCAGAATATGATATGAATAACCACAAAGTCTACAATTAATCAACAACTAGAAACGTGTGCCCGGCGATGCCGGGCATTAGTTGTCGCAGTGTGGAAAGGGTAAATGTGTAATGAACTATGGAGATGGAATTTTTTGTGTGCACTTTGGATGTCTCAAACTTGTAGTAAAAAGGTGTGTGGCAATCTTGTATATTATCCAAAGAGACAAACATTGGTGCACGTGTGATTTGATGTGATTTAACACTATTCTTTTGTGTTGTTTATTGCACTTTTGCAGCTAATGTTGTACACCTAAGAATTGTGCAAAATAGATGCCATGAACATATATGTTTCTTCAACATACTTATCTAATACAACAAATGTATATATATCGTTCCATACAATAAACACATTCTTAGTAGAGCAAAAGTCAGTTCTAAATTGGCTTGTCTACAAAATTTTCTCGTCTAAAGCATTCACATCACGAACAATCCGTCTCCCATGTCATCTTTGGAAGTAAATTAAGGACCTTGTGATAATTAAAGATGATTGATTGTAGACTTTAGGACACATAATTGAGTAGGGACCTTCGTTGTCTTATTGTGTTGAAACTAAAAGTCTAGGATAAATAAGCTCATCCATAAGTAGTCCAAATTAGAAAATATATGTGATAACTATCATGATTATTTTCCGATTACAGGAATGGCCGAGGATACATGTAATATGTAGAGGTTTGTAGATATCTTTACATTGGACCAATAATGTTCTAAGCTCAATGGCTGAGGATACATGTAACATGTAGAAATTGAGATATCTTTGCATTGGATCAATAATGTTCCAAGTTGATAGATATACGACAAATGAGGGCATCATTTTCTGAAGAGGCATTTTTATTGTCTAAACAAAGAAAAGAAGTTGGCTGGCTCTCCAACTTTTGGGTTAGTTTAGCTAACATAGGGAATGTATTCCATCCACCAAAGGAAAACCGACTGTACATCTCATTGTCTTCGTGCATTGCCATTGTCTGCAATGGTTTCTCTGCAACACGTTAAAAAAGATATGGGCATTTTAAGCTTAAATTAAAAATAAGATCAAACTGCATCAAGTTCTTATGAGATGGCCAGTCACACCACTTAAAGAAAATGTGTCCACACATATCAAACTCATTATTACTAATTCTAGCATGCTCTAATTCCAAAAGGAACATGCTGTTACAAAGTCGTAGAGCAAAATTCTGAAGATTTTCAAAGAAATTAGTACCAAGTACAGGGCAAGAGCTCTGCACGGCACATTAAAATGGACTGTTGTAGCAAAACAACTGCTGCTAAGTCGTGCAATCTAACCTAACAAAGATAATGTAAAAAATGTACCTTAAATGACTAAAATTAAACATCTTGTGGTGAGCATAAATGTATACAATCTTAATTTGCCACTTTGATCTTCAATAACCCGTTGCATTATTCAATCTAAATACAGAATCTATTGAATTTTGATAGGTAGTCATTCTTCAGCATTCTTCTCAACTCTTCTGCATCCTTCTTCCTGACAAATCTGGCATACATATTTAACAATAAGATGTAAACTAAAGCATTTTCTGAATCCATAAAAAGGCACCATGCTATACGTCTTTCTCGTTTCAAATCACCATGGACACTGCAGGCAATAAGTTTGTTAGGTATTCATTCTTTAGCATTCTTCTCAGCTCCTCTGCATCCTCTTCATGCTGCCAGATATATCATGTTTGGTGCAGCAAAAACCTTGTTCTTTTTAACCACACCGGTTTTGAACCATCCTGTAGATGCATGCAATCCATGTTGCAGTCACCATCACCTCACATTACTCGTACCTTAATCTTATGCAGACGCTCTAGAAGCCGTTCTTCCGCCCAGCCTAAAGTAAATCACGTCTCCAGCAAAGGATTTGTCTTAAACAGGATTAGAATACGCACAATAAACTTACAAACTTCAAAGGGAATAGTAAATAAAAATCAACGGGGATCAAATGCAAAGAGTTATCAAGTAATATGGAGAATAGAATGTTATTAGAAACGTGAACAAAGGAGTTATGAACACTAAAGTCTCAGCCAGAGAGGTCGGATTCACAATCGCCAGCAAGGTCCTAAAATCTGCAATTGGCCATCGATGATGGAAAAATCGTGGAAAGATAGATCCGCAAAATGTAGGTCTAGAAGCAAAGGCGCAGAATGAAAAGCAGAACCCTTTACCTTCGGAGCATTGGAGCAAATCTTTCCTTCAAAGAAATGAAGCAACCTCCCAGATCTACAAACGTCCGATGAGGGCAGGGTTGCCAAGGTATCTGCCGGCAGCTCTGCAGCCAGGGAAAATGGAAGCCAGTGAAACAGAGAGGTTGTATAAGCTGCGGCAAATTCTAAGACCCTCAAATTAGGTAGAGCAAGAAAAAAATTCAATTACATTGAGCAAGAAAGGATGCGAAAAGAATCCTAGTAAGCATAAGAAAATCTTGAAGATTCTGAAAAATACAGGAGCAGCAATTCATTTGCAGAAAAAAATATCTAAAGAGTTGTTAACCTCGAAAGATCCTGCGATTAGTTTGCTCTTAGGATTTAAACTCCCAGTAATGATGAAGGGCAGAGGAGTCCCTTGCCATATCCTAAACCCTAACGGTGGCCGCTTCCTTTACCCATCGCGCTGTAGAGAAAAACAAATCTAAACCGGACAAATCTAAACCTTTGATTCGAACTGTGACCGATTGCTATGCTTCAGCGACTCCTTGAACTGATTCCTATGCTTCAACAACTCCTATGCTTCAACTGCAAATACAAAACACAAACACATAAGATTCAGACAGAAACGGCCAGCAAAATGAAAGAAAGGGAGATTTACCTTTCAAAGCTCAAGAGCTGCCCTCAAATCTGGGCTCCAAGCTCTGCCCTGATACCCAAGCTCTGCCTTGATACCTGTTAAACAGAGTTAAATAAAAATACTCAGCTTTTGCCAAAAAATTGCTTCGTTTCTTGACAGTTTGCTACAAATACTAAAGCAAGAAATAGAGACAGAAGTTACAAAGAGATAAAGACCTCTGCTTCCTTGCTTACTTTGCTTGCTTGCCGACCTCTGCTTCCTTGGCGCTTTACTTGCTTCCTTGCTTGCTGACCTCTCCTTGCTTACTTTGCTTGCTTGCCGACCTCTGCTTGCCTGCCTCTTCAACGACCTCTACTTGCCGACCACTTCAACGACCTCTGCTTGCCGACCTCTGATTGCAAAAAAGGTATTTCTTAAAATGATTTTACCTCAGGAAGAAATGCCGGGAAGAAATGCCCCCAACAAAAAAAATGCTGCACCCAGGAAGAAATGCGCGCTTCAATCCAAGCACCGAATCTTCCCTAGCACAAAAACCCAGCTCAATCCCTGTGATCAAAACAAAAAACCCACATAAAATCATCCTCGAACTAAAACCCAGCTGAGGATCCGAAGCTTCTACTCTACTCACCTCCAAAATCCGATTCTGAGCGCTAAAACCGTGAGACCTGAGCGCCAAAAAGTGAGACGGAGTAGTCGTCCAAGGAATTTCGTAGCAGCAAGCATGGGAAATTCAAATTGAATCTTCAAAAATTTCTGGCATTCAATTCCCCCAGCCCGCGTCCCGCTAGGGGAACCGCAAAGTGGAAGGGAACGCCGCATGCGGCGTAAGATGCGGCGTTCCCTTTGGCACGGAACCCAACAATATCACAATCGGGTCGTTTTTTCTCACAGTGGTGCATTTTCGTGATGCCATGTGGCATAGGCGAACAATCCAGAATAACAATCGGGTTGATTTATGCCGGATTACCTGCTGCACAGGTAACATTTGCTCATCGCGCTTCTTTCCATCCTCGGATCCTGTTTTGTCCTCCCACAAAATAGGCTGGAATCCGGCAGAAAAGGCTTGAATCTTTGTAAAAGTAGGCTTGAATCAGGCAAAATAGGCATGAATCTTTAGAGAAGGCTTGAATCTGTGCAAAATAGGCTTGAAACTGGCAAAATAGGCATGAATCCGGCATCATAGGGTTGAATCAGAGGATCTTGGATCCGACAAAATAGCCTTCAATCGGGCAAAATAGGCTTGTTTCTGCCAATATAAGCTTGAATCAGATGATCTTGAATCAGATTTCAGAAAAAAAACTCCCCGATTGTGATATTGTAAGAGTAAGCGAACCGGTCCAGTTTTCCCGGTTAGCTGCTCCCGGCTAACGCCGGTCGCAGCTAAACCGGGAAAACTGTCCGATTAGCTTACTCTTATACAACCTCTTAAAATAAAAAAGAAGATGCTTAGTGAAATGGGACATCAAGTAATTTGTTAGCAACAAGATTACATGATAAAACAAGCCAAATATCCTGCGAGTGATCCATCCAATACCTGTTGCAAGACCCTATGCTATGCCCTCTTTAGAATCTATTAGCAATCTAGACCAGGGTCTAAGTTAGATATTGGGGTACAAAAGCACCCGTCCGGACGCGCTGCTTTTCGTGCTTGGTCCGCTATGCTTGGAGGTGCTTGGAGAGCGGGAACACGATGATCCGTTTTTAGCAAATTGCTTCCGGATCGATGACATGGCTACCCACAAAATCAAATTCGGTACAGAAACAATTTGGCGGGGTTGTTTTGGAATGGCGGGACAATTTTCTTGGACGGGTCATGCTAGAATGAATTCCGGAGGAGTCTTTCTTGAGTTCTTGTTTTTTGGGACTACCTCGGCTTGCTCAGAAAACTGCTCTTATCCATCTTATCCTGTTATTAAACCCTACGGAAATGCACATCGCCTTCGGTACCCATCAAGCACATCGCCTTATGTACCTGTTTGTCAATGGATCAAAATTGAAGAGCAATCTCTCTCTAATACTTTGAGGAATTCGAGGAGGTCCCGTAAGAGAAGCTTTCACACTTAAGTTGACAGGATCGACGATATAGAACTCATTCAGTGATGGAAAGATGCAGAACATTCCGTTAGAATTAATCACTCCAATTTGACCATTCACATTCCCTCCAAGATTGAACATTTTCATCAAATCAGTATCTAACGTGTTCCAGCTCGATGTTGGAACAAGAAACTTCTGCCATACTTGGCAGAATGAAAATACTATGCACACAGCTCAAGCAAGAAATGCATTATGATCTTCAGATTCAAGAATCGCTCAATTTACCATGGTGTGTTATTCTCTGTGGTACAAAAAGGATTAGGACTTAATTACAGGTCTAGACTTCAATTTTCAAGCACTGGGGGAGCACGTTATATTAGTGCAAATTTAGCCTGAGTCAAGTACTTTGGGGACTTGTTTTCTACAACAGACATCTTTCTTTATATTGATGTAAGTTGCAATGCCTTAAATGTTGTTTTGTTGGTTTGCTTCAGCTCTATCAATTTGGTGAACTTAGGAGCTAAAATTTATGGCGAGAACTTTTTTCAAAGGCTTGGTGATTTCTTGAAATATTGTCCTCCGGCTAGCCCATGTGTTTCAGTTTGTGAATCTTCCGACATCCGCAGCAGATCTTGAGGAAGAACTTAATTAATTGTGGTTTTGGTGAGATTTCTCAATACCTTGTTTAGTATATCTGTCCTCATTTGTGGATTAGTTGACATGCTTCTTTTGTTCACAGCAATCTGATTAATTTAAGACATCTTCCCATTCTTTTAAGTCCCTTCATAAAAAGTGTGTTAAGACCACAGGCTGCAAATAAACTAACAAGAATTGGAATCTGAATTTACATCGCTTATTTGCAATTTAAAAAAAAATATTTGCAGGGCTATCTTCCTTTTATCAAATGACGAATTAGATTCATATTTTTCCTATTCTCCAAATACTGCTCCTATGTTTACATTAGGTGCATGCATTGGGGAAGTGCAACCTGAAGTTTTCTGGAAAATGGAATTATTGAATTTATGTAATTATAGGTCAGGGAATGATGAAATGGTGAAGGACGTTTTCCACTCGTATGTTGTCTCCTGGATAGAAAACAAGCGTGTTCAAATGTTAGGGCTTTGCAGAGTTGATAAGGTAAGGAACCATTAATCAGGATATAATTGTAGATCTTTATCTTAGTACATAATTCACGAAGTGCTTGCAGATACGGCCTGCTAGCTTCCTACAGATCGAGGAATTGCAATTTTTGTTGAAGAGATCTGCAGAATAGTCAGTGAGACATTTACCGAGCTCTGTGACGTTCCAAGTATTTATACGGTATAAGTATAAATATGTTGACACGTCACCAGGGATACATACGCCACATGGGGTATGGGAACCTAGGTGGTTCACTTAAAAAGGATTAAATTAGCTATGCTAATTTAATTATTAACAATAATAACCTATAACTAAGGAACTAACATTTAAAAACCATAATTAAGTTAATTATGGTTTGGGAGGGCGCCACGTGGCCACCCTCGATTGGTTAGCATGATAATGCTAATTGGGGTCAATAGGGTGGATGGGTAAAAGCATGTTAGGGTGTCCCTTAAAAAGTATTATTTAGTGACCAAAAAAGTACCTAAAAAGGTACCCAGGACTGGGTACTGGATACCTATGTAATATCTCAATAAAAGGTACATTTTAGAACTTTTATATATATTTTGATCTCCAGTAGCATTATCTTTATCTTAACTTTGAATATTAATGCGTCCTTGACTTTTATTTTGGACTTTTGTACTAGTTTTAATGAAAATAAAAATGAGAAAGTACCCAGTTCTCAAGTACCTAGTGTATGTACTTTTGCAGGTTCCAAAAGTGGTACACCCTAACATGCTTTTACCCGGATCACCACCCCCATATCAGCCACAACTCACCTTGAGCAGTGGAGCGCCACCTTTGTGACCAGAGCTGAGCGCCACCTTGAGCAATTGGACGCCACCCTTCTTGCACAAGCTGAACACCCAGACCAAGAAGATGGAGATCCCCAACGACAATGGGTCGAGCCGAAACACAGGTGGGTGGCTAGTGTAGTTGTGAATTCTAGGATAAGCGCCCCTGTGGGCACCTGCTTGGGTTGCTGGTCTATTCTCTCTGTGTTTACTCGTAGGAACTAACCCTTGATTGTAAAGGTAGGTTCTCTATATATTTCGATTCTGGTTTTGCTTGTAATGGATGGACTGGTGGTTGTTAGCCTAGTGTTACTCTCGAAGCGGGGGAATTAAGGGGGTAGAGACCTCAGAGGCTATTTATTGTAGTATGCTCCTAGATAGAGCCCTGTATTATCCCGTTAATTGCGGCCTGTGCACAAGAGCCCACCGGGTCATAGATGCTATGGTACTGGCTTAGCACCAGACAAGGAACACAGTGGTGAAGTGGAGGTGGGGTCTTGCACGAACATAAAAGGCTCCTGGGACTCCTATAGCGAAGCTAGACGATAGCCGTCCACGTGGAGGGGCGGGTATGGGTCCTGACACTCCCCAGGTGGGAAGGTGTGACCGTATGGGGCACCTTGCACTTTGAGTAGATTTAGGGCGAGTAAGTCGGCACGGATGCGGATCGGGGGAAGTGATGCACGTATATTCTAGCTTCGCCCATGGAGCCCTTTGTGATTACGGAAGGGGCGCTTTCGACCTGCCTCATCGGACCGGGATTTCATGAACCCTGGAGTAGGCTCAGCAGGGTGATGCCTCGAGCCTGCGTCTCCGGAAGGCTATAGCGACGCAGCCAATGTTCTATGCCAGCCAACGCCATGTCAAGATTCTGTCTGCTGATCTCTTGAGGCCTAGCCGTCAGTCGATCCTCACTGGAGTCTGAACCGGGGTAGAACCATGGGTTTGGGGTGTTTTCTTAGGTTTAGATGCATATTCTTTGCCGTTGGTATTTGGATGGATATGCCACCCTTCGAGGTGGTTATTTATATGTGATTTATGCTGTGTGCTAACCCTTGTATTCACGCTTCCGCGACGTAGGAGCCCCATTGAAGGCGTGGGCCGAATGACCCCTTCGTGTCCTTCTTTCGGGCATCATATTATAGATGGCCCGGAATAGACGGAGGGCCCTGCTCATGGCGAGTTGGTCGCCATGGGAGGGGAAAGTCCCCGTATGTATACGTCCGAGGGTCGTATATGTGCAGGGAGCGTCACAGTGGTATCAGAGCCGTGATTTCGGTTACTCGAAATCATAGCACTGACCAAGCCCTAACTCGTTAGTTCGGTAGTTAGGAGGGAGTTAAAGCGAGTGTGATTGTTTAGCTCTTTGATGTTTGGTTTTGTGCTAGGTTGATATAGTAAATTGTAAGTCTTTAGGAAGTTTAGGGCGACTAGATGACTCAAGTTGGAAAGTGCCATAACTTTCCTCAGGCAGCTCGGAATCGGAAAAGTTTTGTTTCATTGCGTCGGGGACCCTTGAATTAGTCTAGGACACTGCCAGGTGAGCGAGAAGTGGTGATCAGAGGGGCCGAAAATTAAAATAGGCGCACTTGGGTAAATAAGGGTTTATTTTGCGATTTTAAGGGCCAAAATACCCAAGTCCACCGGTTTGACCCGGCGTTGACCATTTAAAAAAAAAAAAAAAAAAAAAATTAATTAACGAGGCGAAATTTAACCACGGACGTTTTTAGGGTTTTGGCTCACCTACTCCTTTTTAGGGTTCCGCCTCCTCACCCGACCGCCAAAGCGCCATAGCCGCCGATTTGTCGGTACCGGTTTGACCAACCCTTTTTGGGCGCCCTAGTGCGACTTCGATCTCCCGCGGCGCTGCCCGCTACATTGAAAAAGAGATGGCGAGAACCAAGGGCACTAAGAGCTTCTCAAGCCGCGATGTTGTCCGGCTCTTACGTTTTGCTTGGGGACTACATCGGAGATACAGAAGAAGGGCCAGAGAAGACTGAACTCCTCCTAGATCAACTAGTGTTACGATTCATGGAGGGGGATCGGATACCATACCCGGTTTTCCATTTGACAGAACGGTTCTTGCTAAAGCTCAACGCTGAAGGGATGACTTATACCTTGGTGGAGCAGGAGGACCAAACCCTAACCTTAGTTAAATACTACCCTGCGGATATGGCCCCAGATCTTTCTGCCGGGCCGAGGCTCGAGAGTAGCCAAACACAATGGCCATGGCCCACGAGGAAGATCTTAGGGAGGCAGCTCGTGCAGACCCGGCTACAAGGGGTCATGAGTATCAGTATTTGGGACGGGGTAGAGCCATAAGCAGGGGCCACAGTTTTGTAATACCCCCATACTACTACGATGAGGATGCCCAGTTCTTTATCTGGGAAGATGTTAACCCCTCGTTTCCTGAGGAAGAACTGATGGATGTGGAACTTGACATGGCGGCCCGACCGGACCGATATCTTGCAGAGATCCGACGACGGACGGCCGTACGCTTGTTAAGGGAGCAGCACGCTGAGCAGCAAGCAGCTCGGATACTAGTAGCCGAGACGGATACTCGGGTTAGGGAGCCCCCTAACCGTTTTCTGGCGGAAAGAAAGACCACCAGCCCAACTTCGCCTGGGGTCACAATACAAGACCCGGCTCGAGGCGATGGGTGGGGTTGCGAAGAGAGGGGACACCGAAGGGACACCTTAGTTGAGCGAGCGGACATCCGCCACAGGAGGGAAGAGACTTCCTCTTGTTCCCCTCTTCGCCAGGAAGCCCCACCGGTTTAGACACGGGGCCGGTGGCCTGCTTGAAATCCATAAGAAGTATCGAAGTCTGCCGGAACTTCTCCTTAGGAAGTTGCCGTTCCGTCTTGTTGGGAAATCAGCGGGGAGTTTAAGCCCGACCTCGGTTCGGACGCATGCCATCTTGGCCCTACAGAGGCTGGTGAGGATTATCTGGTTGCGCTTCTTGGCGGCGAACCTACGTGCTATACATGCTAAAAGCGTGTGACCATCATGCCCAAGGATTTGGCCTTGGCGCGTAGGATTCGTGGGGAGAGGCCTTAATTGTCCTCAATTTTGTAATATGTGTTGTATCTTTTTGTACATCCTGTTTTAATTAATATAAAGTGTTATCTTAACATCATATTCTATTACTGCATTTGCATGCTGTCTATACATGCAAACTTTCAAATCGAAAAAAAAAAAAAAAACAACAAAACACCATTTTTTTTCCAATAACCGAAATAATAATAAATTATTTCACTTCAGGGAATATTCTTTTTTTTTTTAAAAAAAAAAAGGGAACACTTTTTCTTTAAACGTACCCCTTTCCTTTTAGGGTTCCCAATCTTGTGATAAGCTCTTCCCTTTTCCTATCTTCCTCCTCCTCCTCCTAGTACTGCTATGGACCATACCCAGCGTCAGCAATGGTACCACGATGGAGAGGCGATGGGATCGATGTCCCCTTTGAGCAGCTCCATCCTTATTTGTTACAAGAGGTGGATCTTATCGCCAATATGGAGACCCATCCCGACTATGCCGATTTCTTGCGGTTTACATTCAAGAGATGGTGCCCCGATTGCACTCCGTATGGCGATCCTCCCTCGGCTTTACCTCCACAGATCCGTACTTATGCGGATGCTTGGGGATGACAAACATCTTGAGGATACACTTAGGGTATTCAAATGGCCGTGCTAAAGATGCTCCTATCCTCCAGTTTGGACGACAGCAGACCTATTTTGAGGTCCGCTTTGCATTGGCCATTCTTATGGACCAATATGTGGAGTTCGATTACACTCCATTGGAAAAAGGGAAGTTACCTATTGCTGATGATCCAGAGGAGGATGAGCGCATCAGCTATCTGATTTTGTTCGATGGAAGCGGCTCAGCCACCGAACCGCCCGTTATGCGAGGCGCGATGCCCAAGCTTGCGGGGTTGGATGCCCTTCCCCCAATCATGCACAATGGTCGAGAGTATCTCCTCCTCGATGATATCATGTGGGCATATCACGTCATCGCTAACCTTCCACACATGACCAAGGACCTCATCCTGTACGAGCTCGCTGAGTATTGTCAGGATGACTTCCTTGACTTCTCCCTTCCTGATTATCCTGCGGAAGTCCAACGACTACTTAGGTTTCACCCAGAAGACCTTGCACCTGTTGAGACCTTGTTACAGCTAAGGCAATTGATGCTCCAAGATCCCCCTTCTCCGCCACCTGAGGATGCTTTTGCTGCTATGGGACCTCATGTCCCTAATATTAACGAGGTGGCCATACCAATGGAGGAGGATGAACAGGGAGAAGAGTTGTGCGATAATCAAGACCATCTGAAAGAAGATAAGGAAGAGGCCTATGCGGAGCAGGTACATCTCAATCTTGAAAGGGAGATAGCGACTAGCGAGAGATCCCCGACGTAGTAGCTTTTAAGAACCATCTTACGCGGTTCTTCCTCTCAGCTTTTCGTCAAGGCCAGGTGTTATTCTTTGTTCGAGCTCTCGCTCCTGAGGCTGAGGCATCTTTTTGGGCACTGAAGGCTTTGTCAGTTACGGCGGGACACCGCAAGCTCCCTGCAAATCTCCATTCTGCCGTACTTGTGAGTCGCGACTTGGCACTTTGCGTTAAGCCAAGACATTGCGGCTTGGATGAGCATGAAAATGCTCGTAGCAGCACCATTAGCTCTTGCTTTTCCTCCCGCGGTTGCTTGTTTGCCGCGACTCACCATTAGCCCGGTGTCGCTACTTGCCGCCCGGTGAGCCACCATCCCTACTAAAATGGATCAAGGCGGGGGCCTAGCTCTTAGTCCTTTCCTAAGATCCATTAAATGAGTATAGCCTTTGGGCAACTCCACCATATGTATTTTCTTGGAATTAGTATATTTTTTGTTTTGAGCCATTATACAATATATAATGCTATTCTCTTATGATTTGTGTCTATTGTATTAATGAATACAATTCAAATCGTTCTCTTTCATGATGTCTTACTACTGGAATCTAGGGTATAGCAAAATTGTTCAATCTATATATAATTACTCACCGCCGTCTTGGAAGAAACACTGGCGAGAATCACGAAGATAGGATAACATTCGGATAACGGGAGATGAGCAGGGGACCTCCCGAAACGGGACTATGGGGAACGATACAACGAGTATCCTGAACGGGAAGTTGACGATGAGATAGCGGAGCTTAGGGTGCCGGAACAACCTTATGATCCTGACAAGGGGATGGAAATAGTTACTCTCCTTCGAGAACGTGCTTACGATGATTTGAAATGGACCCTTTCCCGCACTTGGGATTATTGGAATATGACCCCACATCAAGCTTTTGAGGATGCTAATGATCATCTCTGGCAAATCTTCTACGCACTGCGAAGGCTCTTCAACCTTCTGATTATTAGCCCCACTTGGGATTATCAACCCGTTATTATCCAGGCTTGGGCACGTTACAAGCTCGTCAGAGCTGTGCGTGAGAGTGTGCGCTATGCCGTCATGTATCCCTACGCAAACCCTTAAGCCGCATTTTCCAGTTTTGTGTGTTCCTATGCTTCACTATGACTAGGAAATGGCCTGTATCAGGCCCCTTTATGTATTATATAACTATAAGTTTATAACTGTGTTCCATATGAACTTCTTTAATGTAACCGTTAGTTCGCTTGTAATTTGAATCTTCCGTCCTTTTTCGTGTTCACTTTGTGTTTCTCGATACTACCCAAAATGACTTTGTTATAACACTTACTGTTATCGTACTCTTTCTTATATCATTGTATGTTTAATATAGGCGGTTGCATTTAATGCCACTGGCGGACACCCTCAAATACAAGTCGATTAACACCGAACAAGAATTGATCTTTGATGAAAAAAGGCGGTTAGGCGAATTATTGGGCCTACGCCTTGCATGCTAACCCACCACGGCATGTACAACAGGATGCACCGGAGTTACCTCCGTTGCGCCCTAGTCCACGGCAGCCCGCCCCCACCACGAACCCGGTCGCACCCGTGTAAAAGAGGTCCCACTCTAAACGCCCGGGAGCTCCTCTAGAGATAGTGCCACCTCCTCAAAGTCCGCCACGGTGTCATCCGAATCATCCGCATCATCCGGTGGCCATGCAAAGCGCCGAGATAAGGAGTACCGCGAAGGCAGTTGATCTGACCATAGCTAGTATATGGAAGAATAGGAAATTGGCAGTTTTGATGGGAAATCTAGAGGCGGCTTGAATGCGGAATCTCGGCTGGACGAAATGAAGGAGTTTCGGCAGGTCCTATGGCATGACGAGAGAAGGATACGTGAAAGGTTGCCACCACAAACCTTACCGAGCTGCCGTATTTGGTGGAAGGGCTATGCCGAGCCAAACATCCGGGCAGGAG
Source organism: Isoetes taiwanensis (assembly GCA_021234155.1). Taxonomy (NCBI): domain Eukaryota; kingdom Viridiplantae; phylum Streptophyta; class Lycopodiopsida; order Isoetales; family Isoetaceae; genus Isoetes; species Isoetes taiwanensis. The sequence continues at coordinate 1,190,910 of JAJEKV010000058.1, read as the reverse complement.
TAGATGCAACTTGAGAAAGTTTGCCAAGGCCTTCAAATCGCATTATGTGCCCCAGGTGCACATAAATGCCAACAGATCCGGACTTTGAGGTTGGAGCGAGAAGAGTATGTCCGTCTGAGGCTTACGGATGAGTTTATGCTTTGAGACCGTATGTACCTGGTATGAATGAGAAAAGGCGGTGGGAGGGCTATATTGAGGGTTTGGCACCATCGATCAAGCGGATGGTTAAGGCCATCGACCGAAATCGATTCGCGGCCGAGGCTAAAGCATTGAGCCTCGAGGAGGACATACCAAGGAACCAGTATCCGCGTCCTGCTCCTTACTCGCAGCCACGGCCATCCACACCTTACAAACCCCGCTCTCCAAGTCCGGGGCCCTCTCAGCAGAACTCTTACGGTCGCCAGGAGAAGAAAGTCGCTTTTAGCACGCCAGATAAGCAGAACAATGCTGGTAAGGAAGTTCGAAACCTCTTACAGTCCATTCCTAAAGAGGCAGAGAACAGCTGCGACGGGATAAGGCATGTTACAGGTGTATGAGGCCTGGACACTTCATGCAGAATTGCCCATATGTTACCCGAGACGCCTAAAATGGCCATGGCCGACTCGGGCTGGGGCGATATTGAGTCAACATTACCTGCCGGCGAGGGCGCGGCCCCGAAGTACATTCACGGTCGCGTCTCATATCCTTGCGACTATAACCGGCAATGCTGAAAGTCAGCCTGCTGTCATTTCCACCATAGGCCAAGTAGACAGTAAGCCTTTTGTAATTCTTATGGATACGGGGAGTACACATAATTTTGCTTCTCCTAGAATGGCCCAGGTCCTACAACTGGAAACCCTAAGGTCACGACCGAGGCCTGTCACTTTAGCCAGTGGTAAGGTTAGACATACTCATGGTCGCCGTCGCATCAACCTTAAGATCACGGTTACCCGCCAGCACCGGTTGCTATGGGTGCCGAGTTAATGGATATTGGCAAATCACGACCTCATTGTCGGAATGGAATTCTTGGCATCTGCAAAAGCCAACATAGGCTAGCGAGAAGAGAGAAGTTACCTTCAACGCGACTAATGGAGCCAGCGTAACTATAAAAGGTGAACCATTCAACCCTATCATGCAGTCTATGTCCATTCGGACGGTTAGAAAGCTATACGCAAGCAAAAGCTCCCTGCGTTATTAGACTTGCTTCCATTGAGTCGGATGCTAAGCAAAACCAAGTAATCAACACCTTGCCACGGGGGATTGCCGGTATTCTCCATGAATTTGGCGATCTTTTCCCGGGCGAGATCCAGCTTCCTCCTTTTAGAGGGGTAGAATGTGAGATAGCTTTAGAGCGGGCACTAAGCCTACCCGGCAAGGCCCCGTCGTATGAGTCCCCGAGTTGGCGAGCTTAAGAAGCAACTTCAAGAGCTACTAAACCTAGGTTTTATTCGACCTAAGCGTTTAAGCCCTTTGGCGCCCTATTCTTTTGTAAAGAAAAAGGGCGGCTCCTTGAGAATGTGTATTGATTATAAAGCAACTCAACAAGCATACCATCAAAAATCGCTATGCTTTGCGAGAGCGGATGATCTAATGGATCGTTGCAAAGGGGCCAAATATTTTTCAAAGATTGACCCATTTCGGGGATATCATCGGATAAGGATTAAAGAGGAGGACATCCATAAATCTGCTTTTAGCACTAGATATGGGCATTATGAGTTTACCGTTATGCCTTCGGATTAACTAATGCCCCAAGCGTTTATGCGGTTAATGAGCGATGTTTTCCGACAATACTTGGATGATTTTGTTGTCATTTTCTTTGACGACATTCTCATCTACAGCAAGACTCTAGAAGAGCATGAGAAACATCTTAAATTGGCCCTACAAAAGTTAAGACGTCATCAGCTTTTTGCCAAGTTCTCTAAGTGCAAGTTTGCCACTCCAAAGGTTGACTATTTGGGCCATATCATTTCTCTGAGGGAATTGCTACAGATCCAAAGAAAAATAGAGGCCGTAAGGGAATGGCCTATTCCAGAAAATGTCTCCGAGGTCCGAAGTTTCTTGGGGCTAGCAGGATATTACCGAAAATTTGTAAAGGATTTTGCAAAGATTGCAGTTCCTCTTACAAATCTGACCAAGCATGAGAAGGTAAAGGATTGGATGGAGCACTGGAAGACTAAGGTTCAGGGAAGTTTCCAGCAGCTTAAAGATGCCTTAACCTCAAACACCCGTTCTCCGTTGCCCGATCGATAAGGATAAACTAGTGGCCCACGGATGCCGATAAAATCGCCTTTGGTGGGGTTCTAATGCGAGGAAGGGAGGGTTATCGCCTATGATTCAAAGAAGATGAAGCGAGACGAACAGCGATATCCTACCCATGATCGGGGAGTTGTTAGCTGTTGTTGGCGCATTGCGAATATGGAGACACTACCTCCTTGGTAGAAGATTCGGTTGGACCACGGATCACCAAAGTCTCCGTTATTTATCCACCCAACCGAACCTCAACCTCCGCCGGAGAGGAGATGGATGGAATTTCTTGAAGAATATGATTTTGAGATCATGTATAAGCTGGAAAGCACAATGTGGTTTGCGGATGCATTGTCACGCCACCCTCGGTAACCCGAACCCATTGTAATGCAATTTCTACACTCACAAGTGAGTTTGGGAAAGCAGATAAAACAGACCTTGGCTACGGATCCCAGGTTACGTGAAATATGGGCTAGTTTGAGTAAGGAGGCATGCATACGGATAAACGCGAAGCTTTCCGTTCATATAAGAAAGAGGGCAATCTGTTATATCACAACGATAAGTTGTGTGTACCTCGACTTCCGGAGTGCGTAAGTTAATCCTCCATGACACACATAACAGCCCTATATTTTTGGACATGCGGGATTTATGAAGACCTACTTTAAAATCCGCTCCAGTTATTTTTTGGCCTTCGATGAAGAAGGACATTGCCGGTACATTAAGCGATTGTCGGTATGTCGGCCGGACCAAAGGCGAGAACAATTAAGGACTCGAGGAGAATTGCAACCTTTGGATGTGCCCAACGCTAAGTGGGAAGTGATAACCATGGATTTTTATAGTGGGCCTTCCGCATTACTCTCGTGGATATGATGTGTTAATGGTCGTAATTCGACAAATTGTCAAAATGGCTCATTTCTTGCCATGTCGTACCACGGGACCGCTGCTTTGATACTTTGCTCGCTTTTTGCAAAGAGATCTTCGGGTTGCACGGAATGCCACGGGTCATTGTATCTATGAGAGATCCCAAATTTGTAAGTGCATTTTGGAAAGATTTCTTCACCACCATACAAACCAAGCTTGCTATGAGTACAGCTTATCATCCTCGGACGGATGGTCAAACAGCGGGCGTAACCGTATCATAGAGGATATGCTACGAAGTTATGTGTGGAGTAAGCAATCCCAATGGGTGACTATATTTATCTAGTAGAGTTTGCCCTATAACGGTATGAAAGAGGAGTCTTCGAATGTCTCCTTTCATGATAAATTATGGTTATCAATGCCTTACTCGACACATGGCACAACCCCGTCGAAAGTGGAGGTTTCTCAACAACTCCTCCGGAGATGCAAGCTTTGGTCGAGGAAGTGCGTGGTTACTTGCTAGGCACGCAATCGTCAAAAGAGTGTAGCGAGATAAGCCACAGGACCCCACGAGTCTTCAGTGGATGAATCGGTTTGGCTTAAGATTAAGGTAAAACAAGCCAAGCTTAAAATTGGTAAGCGCAAGAAGTTGGCACCCGGATGGGCTGGACCGTTCAAAATCACTGAGCGTATTGGGGAGCAAGCATATCGCTGGACTTGCCACCCGGCTTAAAGATCCACAAGGTTTTTCATGTGAGTCTTCTAAAAAAGACACCCACGATCGAGAGGAGGTTTTGGAAACCCCAACCCTCACGGAAATGATGAGGAGCAGCTAGAGATAGTACGAAGCTCTTCTTGATCGAGCTTATAAACAGACGGAAGGACTCAAATGCTACAATACTTGGTCAAGTGGAAACACTTGCCGGTGGAGGATGCTACGTGGGTGATGCAAAGCAGATCTTGAGAAGCACTACCCGGATTTCATCGCGAATCTCAAGGCCGCACCATCAACGATGCTATCAACCCAGCTCGGTAAGCTTGAAGACTTGATTCGTAGAGAATCGGTAGAGAGGGTAGATGCATCGTAATTAACAACGGATTACCGATGATGGGATCACCTTTGTGTTCCTTAGGACGTGGTGTCTTGTCAATGTGGACATGACCGTAACTGCTTGTAAAGCATGTACTTCATAGCCGCATTCATCTTGGCTATAATAGGAACCTGACCATTCCTTACGCCACAATGAACTGCGAACCATAGGCATGATAGGTTCCTTCTAGATAAATTTTCTTTCATTTTTTTTATAGGGGGTGGACCCTTCAACCACAACCTAATTATTTTATCTATATAAACTGATATATTACCATGTGCGGGGCCGATTGGCGATGCGTGACTGTCCATGTTAGGGGGTTGCTGATGACCCGATTTCTTCGCTTTATGTTATCTACATGTTCTGTTGTTGTTAATCTTGGACTTTGGTCCTTGCACTTTTTAATTATGATAAGGATGTGAATTGTACTTTTCGCTTAAAACTGTTGTAAACTTGAAAGCTTTAATATATTACCTTCTAAAATAAGGAATTACCTTCCTTCAGAATGTCATTTATTATATCTGTATCTAACCCCAATGCTGAGGACAGCATTATTTCTAAGGAGGGGAGAATGTGACGTTCCAAGTATTTATACGGTATAAGTATAAATATGTTGACACGTCACCAGGGATACATACGCCACATGGGGTATGGGAACCTAGGTGGTTCACTTAAAAAGGATTAAATTAGCTATGCTAATTTAATTATTAACAATAATAACCTATAACTAAGGATATATAGCTGATGGAATGATGTGATGGAGGTAAAGGATGGAGCTCACAAAACAGAAAAAGAAAAAGAAAGTAATTAGAAGCTACAAAGCGATGGAGAAGACAAAAAAATAATTTGTCATGCAACACGGATCAAGCGGACGACTTCAAATGCAAAAAAGCATGCGCCCTTGCTGGATGCGATAAGCGGGATGCCATCTAGTGGATCTGTAGCCCTGAGAGATCGGCCTTGCAGCGACCCACATCGGCAAGGACCTGAAAATGCAGAAAACAGAAACAGAGGCAGAGGGGAGTTCATGGATGAGCTGGAAAAACAAAGAGGAAGTCGAAATTTCGGCTGAGGTGCTGTGACGTCGGTTTAACCTCCAGCGAGAAGCAAGGCTGTCGCTTGGCTCTATCTATGAAAAACTTTGCCCTTTTATCTTTGCTATAAAATGATCGGAAACAAACAAGGATGGATGGGTGTATCTAAAAAGGATATGTTGGGATCCACTGAGCGATCAGATTCACAGTCACAATAAGGATATTTGGGGATCACGGAGCCATCGAAACAAAACCCTGTGGCATAGACTTGTGGTGATTTACAAATTACAAATTACAAATTACAAGAGCAATAGGTTAGAAGCACAGAAGAAGACCTTTGGAAACGACCCAGCATGCCCGATTTGATCAGAGGGCGAATACGAAAGGATGGCGAACTGGGAAAAACTTTGCAGTTGAGGATGAGGTAAGCTGAGAAGCAGGCCGAAAATAGAAAATAGAGAAGCGATTGAAGAGATGGGAAGGACATGGAAAATCGCCCTAGAAGTGCAGATCGTTGGAACTCCAATAAAAATCAACAAAAGATCACAGTGAACAAAGGAAATCGAACTGTTGAGAGACCAGCCTAGATGCCATGCTAAATTGGAAAAAAGGGGTAAGATAGGAATCTGCAAGAGGAAACAGAGGAGAAGATAGAGTCTCCGCGGGTTAGACATCCCGAGCAGAGAGCGCCCCGCCGGCCAGATGTGCCATCGCTCCAGCCGATCCCATGAGTCCCTGTGGTAACTTAACGATCCAGCAGGGTCCTGTTGTAACGTCCTGTGAAAGGCGGCCTGCGCTGAGTCGCTCCCTGAGCCAACGGATGGCCTGTGCTCCCTAGATCTGACCAGGCCGATTGCTGCATGGTAACCGCGGGCCCCGAACTCCCGCCCGCCGGTGATCGCATTTGGAAAACTGAATCCTTCGCTCCTCCCTCCTCCGCCGAAAAATGCCCCTTGCAAAAAACACAGGAGAAACACAAGAGAACAGGGGCAAAGAGCCATTTCCGCTGCATGTAGATTGCTTGGTGCCCGCAATCGCTACACCCACTCTTGGCTACCACATCGTCGAGTGCAGCTACATCCTGGATTTAAAAACTGCTTCCTGCACATGCTTCTATAATCTAAAGCAAACAAGAACGGATGGATGCAAAGATGTTGGGATCCACTTAGCCAACAAAGCGTAACTGTAGAGTGAAAGCATACAAGAAGTAGAAAGAAAACGCGAAATCACAAGCACAATGGTTTCACAATCCCCCGTGATAATCCCATAGTTGCGCCCGGATCTTCGATCAAATTTGCTATAAACCTGGGAAATTATGGATTCTCAAATAAACTAACCATAAAACATGCGTGAGAAATAAAAGGAGCTGAGAGCCATACCAGCCATACCTCGCAAATGACGGATCATGGTACGCATGCAAGGATTGAAAAAGAAAATTGGATCATCGAAATGTTGCGGGAAAGGATTGGAAAGGAAGATTGGAGCATCGTAGAGGCACGGGAAAAGGATTTGAACAGGCAAGGTGAAAGAGGGCGGGAACCAAAGAGCTACGAGAGGATAAGAAGAGCTGCTGTGAGAAGACGCCGATAACCGAGCCAAAACAGAAATGGCCTAATATAGGCGCTCGTCCCTTCCCAGAATGGCGATCCGATGGCTCGGATCGATGGGATTATTAGAAAACCTTAAAAAACCACACCTCAAAAAAACACTACCTTAAAAAACACCACCTGAAAAAAAAACATCCCTTCAAAAAACTATACCGCCTGAGAAAACAACACATCCTTAAAAAAGAGACTACACCTCCTTTAGAAACCACCCATTCTTTAAAAAAAAAACTACGTATCCTTAAGAAAAACTACAACATATCCTTGGAAAACCACACCCCCATATAACTACGTGTAGGTTTTTTTCAAATCTTCAAAAAGACAACGCGTATTTTATTTTTACTGTTGTTTTCAGCCGTGGACCAAATGTTGGGGTTGTAGTGTAATTACAACAATGCAGGTGATGCTATAGGCACATCCTTTGTTATAGCTTTTCGTGGTGGCGTTATGAATGATTCAATTATAGCAATATATGTGATCTTATATAACTGACACTATTATAGCACCACAAGGACGAAATGCATGATATTAACTGCAGCTATAGATGATGCTACAAATGATACTATTATGCCACTACAATGCTATAAAATATGATACTATAACTGTTGTTATTGGTGATGCTATAAATGACGATATAGATGACGCGGTTTCATCAACAGCTACCGTCACTTATTATATCAAAATTTTAAAAATTTGAAAGTGCGATTTTAAGCAAATAAATCCCATCGATCCGAGACATCGGATCGCCATTCTAGAATGGGACGAGCATGCATGTTTTGCATGCATGCGGGCGGCGCATGCCCATTCTGGTTGGGAGTTCGCTATTTTAGGCGCGATTCTGCAGCAACATCTCATCGGCGCTTCCTCTTCTCTCTCAGCAGTACCTTATTCTCTGTGAACCCACCCTCCCCCCTTCTTTGTTTTTGTATTTTTATCGCGTGGCACGCGCGTAATCAGCCCCTCCACTCTGGGAGGTTTGTTTTGTCTTGTTGTTTTGTTGGTGATGCAGGTGCAATGTGAGCTGAGGCGGCGTCTGTTTCGACTTTTCCATTCGTGGGTTTTGGGGCGTTTTTATGCCTTGCGTTTGTCCAAGCCCCTTGCCGAAGGCTTATCACTAGGGTTTTTCCTCGAAAACCCGAAGGGCTGGTTTTTTAATCCGGTGATAAGCTTTTCGGCGCAGTACACTAGCCCAATCTCTATTAGCATTGTAATTTGTTGGGGTCCAAATGATATAATTGGATTTTCCCTTTATTTTTGTGGGTAGTTCGCATGTGTGCGGCTACTCACTATCCACCATTAATAGAAAAAATCTCTTTGAGATGAATGAGAAGCAAGTTCTCTCTCGCCAGTACCTCTTTCTCTTTGAATTGTTTCAGGCGGGGAGGGGCTTCTTCTCGCTTTTGGTTTAGCCACTTTGGCATTTATTTTCAGGGCTATCCTTTTAGGCCTTTAGCCTTCCGCCCTGTGACCTTAGGTCCTCGATCCTAGTTTGTAAGGAAGTTCTCTACGGTATTCCGGGCGGTTTGTTGGTTTCATCGCGAGTCCTATTCTAGAATCCCATCGATCCGAGACATCGGATCGCCATTCTAGAATGGGACGAGCATGCATTTTGCATGCATGCGGTGGCGCATGCCCATTACGGTTGGGAGTTCGCTATTTTAGGCGTTTACGCATCAACTCCTCATCGGCTTTCCTCTTCTCTCTCGCCATTACCTTATTCTCTGTGATTTGTTTCCCAGGCAGGGGAGGGGCTTCTCCCTGCTTGGTTTGGCCAATTTGGCGTTTCTTTCTTGCTGTCCTTTTCCGGCCTTTAGCCTTCATCCTGTGACCTTCGTCCTCGATCCTAGTTTGTAAGGAAGTCCTTTGGTATTCGGGCGGTTTGTTGGTTTCATGCGAGTCCCATTCTAGAATGATGAAACTAGCGACTTAGATTGGTTATTCTCTTATGGTGGTAGTAACTTTCTAGTGGTATTCACGGTCTGCTCAGACCATCCATTTGTCCTTGCAAAATCACAGAACATTCTTGTAAGGTCAGTAGCTGCTATATTATCTGATACCACTGCCTATAAAATTGATGCTCTAGTGAAAGGAGCACCAGAGCTATCTTCACATAGACAACAAGGACATGTCAATGTATTGCTTCATATAGAATGCCAGAAATGTGCAATACTCTAAAGCATTATGCAAAATTTTAGAAATGTACAATATACTCTTAAAGGACTTTACAAAATTTTATTTCAACAATTATGATTAACTACCAAAATGACATTCCTTACAAAAGAAGATGCACTCACATCTTGCCATGTATTGGATCCTTCCAAAATGAGGTCTATGGCAGTCGTCTTTGGTCGAGTTAGGTCATCATTTGATGATGATATTCTGATTTCCCAAAAATTAACTCGCATTCATAATTATGATGGAAATCGGTATAAGAGTGGTTTTTACTACATTTAATTTAAAATGTCAGGAAAAACTATATTGCCTTAATAATCACTATTAGTATGATCATAGTTCTTATACTAATTTTATATCTAACACTAGTTTCTTAAAATTATTACTAGTTTCGAAGTTTTTAAGCGTATATTGTCAATATTACAATTTAAGATGATTTTACATATTAGTTGTCACTATCATATATAATTTTTTAACTAGTTTTAATCCTCCCAAGTTTTTGAAAAACCATTTGATTTTGCAAGTGTGATATGGTTTTTGGCACATGGTAATTTAGAAGGCTTGTAAGTAGTCTATTATATTGGTTTATATCGTCGTTTTTGGATTGCCCCTGTTAAGGGGGCAATTCGTTAGGGGGAGGGTTGGTTTTGGCATATTCTGGCATATCAGGGGTATATCTGATAATCTGACGGCCGTCATTACTGATTGTTTTTCCGGCGGTGAAAAACTTTTTGGTTTTTTTGCGTATGAATATACGCTAAGGTTTTCCGTGTTTTGGACGCCAAATTATTTTTCCGGCGATCGGAAACTCGTTTTTTTTTGTGAAAAACTATTGGTTTTTTTAACCTTTGGGCTAGAGATTCCTTTTTTTAGAATTTATCTTTGGGTTTTTTATTTTTAAAACAAACTATTTTTTTATTGGAATGTAGCCTGGTACAATGGAAACGGCCTCCTTGCTTAGTGTTTGTACAAAACGAATCAAGGTGTTTGCATGCTAGAGCCGGAGAACAATCGTTGGAGCAATCTTTGGGATTATCAAAGCGTGCTTGGATTTTGGATACGGTGCGGTGGTGCGGAGGTTAGATATTTTTCTTTTCCAACTAATTTTCGGCATTTTCCCTTTCAGGCATTCTCTCCTCTATGAAACGGCAGAGATATCGCTGTGATGATGTGCTTCTCATCCGATTCTATTATTGCTAGGAATTACTCACTAAATTTTACCTTAAATGTTGCTTTAAATCACAAGAGCAATCGATATAGCAGCAGAGGATCGCTGAAGCATACAGGTATACAATGGTTTTATAATTTTTTTCTTTGCATAATGGACGTTAGTCGGTTGTGGCATTCTAAAACTAAAGTCGCTGTTTGTGTTTGTTGAGAGGTCATTTGAAGCAAAGGAGGCTCTGAGCCATTGATGCAAAGGAAACATAGGAGTCGCCGAAGATTAAGGAGCTAACGATTGGAACCGATATACCCATTTCTGACAATCCGGAATGTAGGTTTCCATCTACTTCTTTTCTTATGTTTTTGTGCTTTTTTCTTTTGTTTGCAGACGATTGTTGAAGCAAGCCAGCCAAGCTTAAGAGCATTCGACTTCTTTGATTTTCACGCTGCATACTCCTACGACCTGCAAATAACAACCTCTACATTTCTTGGGGTTTTGACAAACATTTAATCCTTCCAGTCAATTATGGATTCTTATCCTAGAACATTTTTTCCTCTTTGCATAGGCTGGCTTGCAGCTGCTTCATGCTCTGCATATTTAACAGATTTTGTACATTAGAGCTTCTGGAGCAAACGAGCATTTTTTGGATTATGGACGTTGATTGTTCTATTCTATCACACTGGCGCTTAGGGTTTCAGCCCTGCTTTTTTGCTTATAACTCGGGATTCCGGTGTCAGATTCAGACGTTCTTGGGCTCGTTGGAAAGCTTATCGAACGAGCTTTCCGTCGGTGTATGACTTGTATGGTGTTTTTTCTGTTTTAGCCGCCGGAATCCACCTGACAGTCCCGGCCCTCTATGGCCACCTCGACAAAGATGCATGCGTTGAAGAAAAGAGCCCGCAATTTGGACACCTCGTCCCCATCAGAGCAGGTATCTCAGGCTGAGGCAATCAGGGTTGTACAGGAACAGGCCGATTCCCTCCAGGCTAAGCTGGCAAGCTTGGAGGCATCACGAGACCATCTGCCAGAGGCTGCGCTCAAGAAGCAGCTTCTCCAACAGAAGGAGCGAATTTCCCTTGTGGAAGTTCGGCTTGGGGATTATGATTGCAGGGGAGCCCAAAAGGCTGAGGACCAGATAAGAGGGGAGATACAAGCAACAACGCAGCTAGTCACGGAGATGGGGCACCGCTTGGATAAGGTCCATCAGCAGATGGATGGAAGACATGGCGCAAGCACGGGCTGACATGAAGGGGTTGCTCCAGCAGATTGTACAAGTCACAAGCATGGCTGGTCGGATAGATGCTAAGGAAAAGGATGTGGAAGCGGTGCGGGGCAGGCTCCAATTCCTTGATGAAGCAAAGGCAGACAGGCAGGAGATGTCAGGAAGATGCTCACATATAGAGAACCATATGGCCCACTTACAGCAAGAGATGCAGGACCTCCGAATGGAGGTGCAACGAGTCCGGAGTGCACCACAGTCATCTGCACCAGCACCCCCCATACCAGAGGCCGAGGTGGCTCAGGGAATCAGGCGGGTACTTCGTGAGGAGCAAGACATCCGGTGCACGCCTCAACCTTATTAAAAGGGGATTGCTTGGGAGGAGCAAGGCGAGGATTTGCTGTAAGCTTACCACCCGGTACTTGCAAAGCTCAATTACAGAGATTTGGTTATCAAGAGTCCAATCAGGATCGGAGGACCGAGCATGAGACCTCGGCTAGTTAAGTTTGCAGTCTTGGATTGGGAGGCAAAATCTTTGTTGTTGCAACGCACCAGTCGCTTGAAAGGTACGTCCATATACCTGGATGTGGATCTCACGCCACTGCAACAACGGGAAAGAAGCCAAGAGTTGGTCAAGATAAGAGAGATTCGACAAGCTGGAGGGGCTGCTGGTTTGGTTAATGGCAAGATGAAGGTATATGTGCCTCCTCCGACGATTCAAGGAGGCGGCACTCCCGCAAGCTAAGGCGTGGCTTGGGGCAGAGCGGTCCGGGGGCATCAGGCGGGCAGGAGGCCGAGGGAGAGGGCGGATTGAGGCCTTCCATTAAAGCTGAAGACATCCATCGTGGTCCCGTGAGCAGGCTGAAAGTTATTCCAACTACTGGCGGCGTCCTCGAGGCACTCGGATGGATCCCACCGTACCGCTTGATCGGATAGGGAAAGTGTCTTCGTATTGTTTCCTGGAATTGTAGGGGCTTCCCGTGGCAGAAGGGCAGTGGCTTGAATGGGATCGCGACAGACATGGACATCGTCTTCCTGCAGGAGACATGGGAGTATGAAGGGCATCGATTGCCAGACATTCGAGGATATCAGCATTTCTCACTTGCTAATGAGCGCCATAAGCGACGCGAATACGGTGGAGTGGCTTGCTACTTTAGGGATGCCTTAGCATGCAAGATCACACTTGAAGTCGATGTATTTAACCGCTACATGTGGGTAATGGTATTAGAGCCTGGTCATGTCCCATTGTTTCTTGCTAGCTGCTACATTCCCCATGCAGGCTCTAAGTTCTACCAGGTACATGATGCAGACACGGATGTCCAGATGCCATATAGGGAACTGTATGATGACATAGACCGCTATAATCAGCAGGGACAAGTGTTTTTGCTTGGAGATTTCAATGCTCGTCGTGCATAGATTGCGGTCGGTGACCTTCAAGGTGGCGATAATGCTGATCCGCTTTATTTGAGACAGCCGCTATTCAAAGACACGGCACTCCCGGGATATGGTGGCTAGACCATTTGGCGTGCGACTGGTCCAGCTCTGCCGTGTTTTTGACATGGTAATTTGTAATGGTATGCGTGATGGCCACACTCGGGGGTGTTACTTGCGGGAGTGATAGGCGGGATGGGGGAGCTAGTGTGTTGGATTACCTTTCGCTCCGTAGCAAAGATTCTGACATGGTTACACACCTCTCCATTGGCACAAGCACGGGGGATGAGGAGGCTTTGTCGGATCACTACCCGCTTTATGTCAATTGAATTGGGAGCACTTCGATGGCGGAGACTTTTGCAAAGGGGCGTGGAGGGTTACCATACATCCCACGCTATCGTAGGGTGGGATGCGATGAATCTGTGTTGGTGCAGGAATTACAGGGGTTTGATAGCTTCTACACACTGCAAGACAGGTGTGCATGGCTGGTGAGGGCGCTGCTTGCAGCTGCTGAGGCTTCCTTTGTAGTGAAGGGCCCTCCAAGGAGGGACACCACCGCGATTTTCCGGAGAACCCGCGGGTTTGATGCTGATTGCAAGGCTCTAAAGAGCCAGCTGCGCTTGGTCATAGATCCACAGGTGCGGCCACAAGCCCTGCAAGACTATAAGCTCTTCCTAAAAGCCAAGAAGGGGAGATACATGGCAGAAACCCAGGAGCGCCTGTTTGACATGCTCATGGCAGAGCCAAAAGCTTTTTTAAGGTGTTATATAAGAAGCGCCAGGTGGCTGGTAATGTAAGTGTGGAGCAATGGATGCACCGCTTGCAGGAGTTATATGACCCGCCAGGAGCTAATGCCAGGGTCCCGGATCAGGTAGGAGAGGTGCTGCAGCTCACGCGGGAGGATGTTCAAAGAAGGTCTCGCATCCGGGCGTAATGGCAAGGCAAAGGATTTCTGTGGGCCGCAGGCCGAAGCCGTTGAAATGGGGTGGCCCCATGTGGTAGGGGCCCCCCGACGTGATCATTAACCAGGCTCTGAGCGAGGGGCTCCCCCAGGAGTGGATGGTTAGTAAGGTTGTTCCTGTTCATAAAGCTGGTAATACGGATGAGCCGGCGAATTACCGGATGATTATGGTAAGCTTGTTTGCAAAGCTCCCGGGGGGTGGTGGAGAAGAAACTTACTAAGTGGGCCGAGGAGGCGTGGGTGCGGGCAATTGGCGAGCAAAGCTTTAAGCGCCCAGCTCACTCCCACGACCCGACCATATCTTCACTTTGAGAGTGTTGATGGAGGCAAGCGGAATGAGCTTAATGTGACTTGTATTGTCGCTTTGTAGATTTTAAGATCGCATATGATACCGCCCCGAGAGACATCTCAAGTGGCGTAGATTGCAAGAATTGCGAGTTCCACAGAGTTGCGAGAATGTGGTGCACCAGCTTTATGATGGGATTTATTTTTGCCGCGACCGCCTTATGAGGATCGGTGGGTAGCTAGCACTATGGGAGTTAAGCGGGGCTGCCCGTTGTCTCCAACGCTTTTGGGTTGTATATTGATAGCTTGGAGGCGTGGATGCACGGCACCATGGGGAGCCGGGGTGCAATTATCGTCGACCTCGCGGAGCCGGTTACTATATCGCGGATGATGTAGCTTTGCTAGCTCACACGGCCCAGCAATTATCAGAAGCATTTGGATGCCCTCGATTGGGTTACGTGGGGCAACGGAATGACAGTGAACTTGCACAAAACTAAGCTTCGCGATCCTCGTCCTCGCAACACCCTATCCCGGGAGTTCTATTACGAGGGGGATGGGAAGTGGAGATGGTGCGAGCTTCAAGTATCCGGGAATTGATTTCACTACTAACATGCCGTGGGATAAGTGTGTGGAGAGAAGAGCCGGCAAAGGCTGGAAGGCTTTATATGCGCGGGCAAAAAAGCGTGTTGCGGATAGATCTGTGGATCGGGGCGAGGAGAGCACACCTGTTTAGAGCTTTGGTTGAGCCGGTGCTGCTATATGGGGTGGAGGTTTGGGGCCCAAAGCAGCAAAAATACGGGATAGGTTGGAAAGGGTGCGTAAAGCTTTCTTGACCTATAGCTTGGGAGTGAAGGACACCGTACCGTATCAGATTTTGTTGTATGAGACGGGGTTCTGGCCTTTACAGCATTCTGCTATGCGAAGGCATCTTACTTGCTTCCATAAGGTGGATGGGATGGATGAGCATCGCTTGCCCCCACAGGCCGTGTTGTTAACGCAGGGCCCCGGTGAAAGAGGATATGGCACGAGCAATCGTAAGGGATGGTTTAGGAGGTGGTCTATGGATTACCAGCGGATGGTGGCACCGGGCGCATTCTCGCTGTGAGAATGGGCAATTGGATGCGGGCTATGCTGCCACTCTGTGGGATGCCTCTACTCTTGCAAAGCCCAAGACAGAGCACTATCACGCTCAGATTAATCCCAGCCTTGAGCATGGACCCCATCGGTACTTGAAAGCACACATCTCTGTGAAGAAACGGAGAGCTATTGCCGCCATAAGGACGGGTTCCCATTACCTCAGAATTGAGACAGGTCGCTGGGGGGTGAATGGCGGGCACGGGATCCCCAGGGAGGAGAGGATATGTCAGTGTTGTGAGATGCATGTGATAGAGGATGAGCACCATGCCCTCCAGCGGTGCCCAGCATATGCCCATGTCCGAGCAGTGCACACTGATCTTAGATGCTCTGACACACCGCTACATCAGTTACTCGCATCACCTATGGTAGCGCGACTGGGAGCTTACATCCTGCAGATTTCGGCCGGCAGACTTGCTCTTCTGGGGCATGGTATTTGAGAGCCTACTGTTAGGGTTTTTCCTCCCAAGTGGGGGTTTTTTCATCCCGGTAGTAGGGTTCTACTGTACAGTTACATTGTTTGTTTTTGGTGTTGGGGTTTTTGGCTTTTTTGCCTGTTCTGTGCCGTCTCATAGGCCTCTGGCCTCCGTGGACGTTAAAATAAACTTCCTTCCTTCCTTCCTTCCTAAAACCTTTTTTCCTACTTGCACAGGGCGGTTTGCCTGATTGATTTGCACTAACTAATCTTATTGCTTCTCCGAATATATGGAGTGCAAAATGTCTGATGTTACTTATCTCTTTCATTTTTCAGCTTGAAGTGCATTCGATTATGAAAAAAACCATCCAGGTTTTTTTTTTTTAAGCCTTATCCTTCTTGATAGGGGCACGGCCGGATTCTTAACGGGAACTCTTATCATGTTAGATTGAAAGCACGGCAAATCTTGGCGTAAAAAAACGTTGGGTAATCTTTTTAAATTGTATCCTTCACGGGATAGGGCTTGACTGATTTTTAACGGGGAAGTTTATTGTTTGCAATCATGCAAATACAGATTTTTAAGTTTGTTGTTGCAAGCATGCTTAAGTAAGGATTTTTTGTGGTCATGAGACCCCTTCTTCATTGAACAAATTCCTATTGGATTATTGTAGAATAGATCTGCATGTTCCAATGTGAGTTTGCATTTTATTTCCTAAAATGTTCGATTTTATAGGGTTCTTGGCGATCACATTTTTGCTAAATGTGTGTTATTGCCGACAAGTGCAAAAAAAAAACATGTATTCATTCATTTGTCTTTGGGCACTCATTCTTCCTCCTGAGATTCCTATAGGTCTTTTGAAAATCCATTAGGCACGTTTTTGTTTATATAGATGTTATGTTGATTTTGCGGATGTGGATCAAGAACTATTGTAAACTCCGACCAATTTCGAAATCTTATGGAGGTATCTTTGCGGTGTAGGAGGTCCTCGAAATATAAGCATTGCGTACATTCTGGACATTATGAAGGAATTGGAATGGAAATCTGTATTCCTTTAGTTGGCTTGGCTAAGGACAAAAATGGATCGATGGAACAATGTGCAGCATTTGCAATAGCTCAGCTAAGTTCTTGACCATTATTTTAAGCTATTGTTTATTTAACGCAGTCATTTATTTAAATATTTTTGTTTTGAATGACTGAAATCAGTGACAAGGATGGATGTTCCATGTTCAAGATTAAAGAAGAAGAAGAAAAAGAAAAGAATTTGAAGTACTTGAAAACTTCAAGGTTATTTTTAGACTGTCTGCCATATTAATTGAGTCCATAAAACTTACACCATATGTAAAAAAGGGCGATGTTGTAAGACTGATCGTTGCCAATTGCTTATTACCTTATATGCCTAGAAAACTGATCCAGCCAATCATGTTTCACATTCTGACTACTATATTGATTATGATATTATGCGGTATGAAGTGCTGACATTATAGAACTTTAGCTCTGAATTTACCTAAATATCAGAGGCCTTGCATAAAGGGCAGGCAAAGACGACTTCCTTTCTCGACATAGATACTGGAATTGTTGTGCAAAGAGCACATTGATTTATCATTGCAGGCCCATGTGCACCAATGTGGGATCTTAAAGTGAAAGACTAGAGTGCAGATCACAATTTGGGGTCAGGCTAAGCAACTTGCATCTTCTTATCAGATCTGATGGTGATGGTGCATGAACGTGTGGTGTAAATTATATGTTGTACACATGTTCTGTTGTAAATTATATGTCCTTTAGCTCTGTTGTACATATGTGATTTAATCCTATGCAGAATAATGCAGTAGTCTTTTGAATAATTCTACCGTTCCTTGAAGATGATGCACTGATCCATATTTTATGGCAGAGCTTGAGATCTCTATGTGTACAAGAATTGAGACCTTTATGTGTACAAGAAGAACAACTATAAACGAGTTCATGAACTTGAGTTCCTGATTAAACATGGAAAAAAGCGTGGGATTGAAATCAGTACTTTGACAACCTATAGATGTGGTGTTCTCTACAAAAGCGTTGATAACAAGAAGTTTATAACAGGTTGTTATGCTTTTTATAACATCCCCGATTCATAGTGAATTGCACCTTAGGTGGTGGTTTGGCGCGACAATTTTGTTGTGCCATTTTTATCTTGAATAATAAATTAGACAGAAGTAATCAAGTATACTTCATCAAATATTGGTGGTAATGAAATATGAAGACATTATGATGTTCTATAAGAAAGGAAGACCACAATGAAAATCAACCGACAACAACAAGAAAAACACCATAGACCAAATTGCTGTAGTAGTACCAAATAACTTCTGTATGCACCTAATCATTTTAGTGGCAAACTCTGTGGCAACCATCGTAAACGTGTGCCCGGCATTAACGATTGGCAGTAAACTCCAGTATTACAATGGTTGCCATTATTACAAACTCAATGTCATCAATTTTGGTGAATGCTAGGGTCTCTTTTATAAATCCTTAGATAATATATGGAATCGATAAGCCTAATGTTACAAAGCCTTTCACATGCATCCCAACGTATGCTCGGCAACGCCAGGCATACATTTGGGCAACGCCAGGTATACATTTACTTGAATGAATTATGACAACTAGGTAATTAAATTGGCCAAACAATAACTTAAACCACAAAACATGTTATAACATTTGCCCCTATTTGATGAATGCATGTGGGTCATGACGTTTTCTATGAGTTGGGAAACTACACATTAGTTCCAATTAGGCAATGCATTAGGGTGATGGAATCCACTTCATATACTTGCTTAGCTTATAGACAATTTTTTTTATGGGATGGTTTCTATACGTATGTAGCTTTTGACTGACAATTATATGTTTGGCGACTTCTCCTTTATGCAATTATACATAACAATTAGCAAATATGCAAATCTTCAAAAGAATATTTAGGGTTAATATACATGTACCCACAGTTGAGTGCCCATATAAACACGCAATCCAAATTGATGTGCGGCCAAACATGCCCGGCAACGCCGGGCACACGTTTACTATGATTTAAATATAAATTTGATGCAACAACAACAAACTGGGGAGGTGGGAAATCCAGACTTGCTGACTGTACGTTTTCAGTCTGCAATATGGCAATATTACAGACTCTCATTATCTGACAACTTAGTTAATGCAACAGATATTGGAGAGTGTACGAAACCAAAGAAGAATATTGAAATACAAGGAATGATTACATTTGGCCGCATGGCTCTGGAAGTAAGACCTTAGGATATTGGCAACTTATGAATGGCTTGCATTTGCATTATACCGCAGGTGTCTAACTTTGAAAACCAAGGCTCCATGTTTGTGACATTGGGAGTCAGGGATCTCCTAGGCTACTATGAATTGAAGGTGATCCCATGATTCCATTCATGTATTTCTCTTTAAGACGTTCTTGGTGAGTGAGGAAGTACAGACTACTGGGCATAGTATGATCCTGTGGCAACTGTAATACTGCTACATACTCTTAATATTTAGTTATGATGTTTACTTCATTACTGTCCCATATCCTCATATTAACCCAAGGAGTCCAACTTTAAACTGACTCTATTCATAAACCAAAATTGTGATTGCACTATTTCATTCTTATGTTGCTCATATATGTACAGACTCATGACGAACTATCACAGAATGTTTTTAGTTGGATGTGCCTTGAAACCGAACATGAACGTATGCTGTCTTGACATGCTTTATAGGGCATGCACATCTGTCACGGATGGTTTTAGTTGGTTACACTTAAACTTCAAAGTGGTAAAAGAACTAGCCTTGAAACCGAACGCATGTTGCCTTTATATGCTCTATAGTACATGCCCTTGCTTAATGCCCCAGAAGCCACAAACTGATGCAATTTCATAAAAAATTGGACAATATGTGGCATAAAGCAAAAAAATATTTAAAGTTGAGTTACTAATTGAGCAAGCCTAGCTAAAGCATTACATTTAACATTGCATTGCTTCTTATTCTACCATACCAATAGTTCTACCTTACCATTTCCTTTTAATTCTACCATACCAATAGTTCTAATTTACCATTAGAAAACCCGCATTGTTTTCCTTAGCATTGATGTGATTTTACATTGGCCATTTTAGGTTTGGATTTTCAACTTTTTTGACTCATGATTAAAAGGGAGGGCTGCCACACAATTGAAAGCAAATGTGAAGCATAATCCGAACTTATAGGTTCTCAAGTGAGGGTCACTATAAAACAACCTTACACGTTTCAAATAATTGCCCAGCAATGCTGGGCACCATTACTAGTGTTAGATAGTGTTGTATGGAGTTATCCATATCACCTCTGAAGGACCTTGTTGTTGATCTTCAGCGTGTTTCTCTTAGATGTGAAGACAGCCTTGTCATATAGCAGGTGCTGTCTTCCTCCATTATTTCCTTACCAAATATGATGTCAATCAAGTCGTCTTCATAGCTGCGTGCTTGTTCCTCATGCTAAGCCATGTCTCCTTGCTCCTCCTTGCGTGTTGGAAGTTAGCTTAAGGTGGTGAATTTATAGCATAAGAGGGCCTTAAAGGCCACGTCCAAATAGGCAAAAGGTTAAAGGATTTGCCTTTTTTACCAAGCGCCTTTTGTCCCCTCCCCCTCTTTGATAGAACTAATCTGAGCCCCTCACTGTCCCTCGCTTTTATATAGAACTAATCTAGAATATGGATTCAAGGGGTCATCCTCACCGTCCAAATTAGGAAGGGTGAATGCTCAATCAAACAGGCTAGGGCGCAAACTAAGTATTTAATTGAATTATGTTTTTTGTTTACATCTTTATAAAAAGGAACTAAACTTGGACATTATGCATGTTTGTTTGCCCCTTCTCTATTGTTTTATTGTTGGTATTCCCTATAATCATGTCACACTCTCTGAAGTATCATCTCATGAATGAGCCTCCTTCCTTGGGGATTTTCAAGCTAGCATATCTCAAAATAACTTAAGTATAAGCTTTCACCATGTTGAGCAAAGCTGGTAATCATTGCATCCCATACCTCCACATTGCAGGATGTCTTGGAAGGCAATATCGAAGATTATAGAAGAATGTAAAGTGAATAATGTGGATACAATACAAAGGATACGAAAACTCGGTAATGCATTCATACGTTCTCAAGAGGTTCAAATCCCATATGTTACTCATGTTATTCAACACTAAGTCGAACCCTACACCTCAAAGGACTTAACCATTCAACACAAACACATGCTAATAAATAATGTTCAAAATCTACATCTAAACATCAAAAAAAAAAAGTTACGCATCACCCTTAACAAAACAAAAAAAATACACATGAATTGTCAACACGGGATCAGAATAGAAAAACAACATCTTCGTGACATTGGCCACTTACCTCTTTGCCTTGCAAAAACAAAGACATATGCAACGAAATGATTCATCCATGTTCCTATACTACTTTCAAAATAATTAAATAATTTAAATAATAGATAAATAGATAGTATTTTAACGTCACACCACTAGGCAGCATCCAACTGGACATGTGACAACACTACATTGCTTTGTTGGGCCCTGCCCCCAACAACTTTACATTGCGTCTGTGGGTTTTGACACCCAACAGTTCAAAGTGCGATTCTGGGCGGTCTCAAACTCGAGACCTATAGTTGCTACACCTAGTGTATTACCACTAGACTAAACGACCAGACGCATGAAGATACATTTATAAAGCTTTATTCATAATAGCATTTTGGGGGCAATCCACAGTGCTTTGCACCTTGTTTTAATATACGTGTCACTCCTTAATGTCACTACTCACTTTGAGCATAGTTTTTTACGTTAACTAATAATTTTGACTATTATATCTAATTTTGCCTTGCTTTTTGGACGTGATCCTTAATTGTAATTATAACCTTATATTATGTACATTAGTTTCTTTTTACTGGATGCATGGTGTCTATGCTTTATTTCTTGTTTCCTACCATTACATGTAACGTAGCAGCCTTAAGCAGCCTTACATCAGCGTACAACAACTTCCTCGAGAAACTATGTCATATTCTTTCGCTACCAACATGTATCATTCTAGCGCATGTTGATTATATGTGTCCAGTATGATAAGGGGCATGTAATGTCCTAATGAGATACTCTAAATGATGTTGAGCATACGACTTTGATATTCCTGAGCAATGTTAAAAGTTTAGATGTTTCATTCAAATCTAGATGATATTAACATGCTTCAAAGCTTACTATAAATGCAAAGCTGCACGCTCTCGAGGCAATAAGCCATCATTGTCTAAACTCTTCAATCAAAGATCCTAAAAAACAAGATATGAATCTCGCCATGAGCATAAGTCAACTCCACCCCTTTCTTAATTTTATGTCTTTAAATTAACTTAGTAAAGGTACTCTTAAAATAGTAACATCAGGTAGCATCACATGGACTTATCATTTCTATGTCGTCCAAGACATGGTCTCCAAATATGCTAAAGAGGTGCGTGTTATAGCCACGAGCTCAATCCAATCAAGAAGGCGCCAAGTTTGTAATACTTTTTAGTGGTATTCATGGTGCGCCAGCCATCCATTTGTCCTTGCAAAATCGTAGAACATTCTTGTAAGGTCGTGAGCAATTTGAGAAATGTTGAAGTGTGAAGCAAACACCAAGCTGCTACATAATCTGATACCACTGCCTATAAAACTGATGCTCTAGTGAAAGGAACACCAGAGCTATCTTCACATAGACAACAAGGACATGTCAATGTATTGCTTCATATAGAATGCCAGAAATGTGCAATACTTTAAAACATTTTGCAGAATTTTAGAAATGTACAATATACTCTTAAGGGATTTTACAAAATTTTATTTCAACAATCTGATTAACTACCAAAATGATATTCCTTACAAAAGAAGATGCACTCACATCTTGTTATGTATTGGATCCTTCCGAAATGAGGTCTATGGCAGTCGTCTTTGGTCGAATTAGATCATCATTTGGTGATGATATTCTGATAAAAGTTAAAAGGAGTTCTGATTTAGTGTGTGAAGCTAACTTTGTCTTTATTATTTCTCTCAAATCAACATTCGAGTTGTCTGAGTTCAAGAAGTTCGTCCAAAGACGATGTTAGCAATCGCAAGTTTCAAAGACACCCTATATTTTAAACCCCAACTAAATATTTATCTTTAAACGTTATGTGTCGCTCCATGCTAGCTAACTATGGTCATGTGTAAAAGTTAATTCATTCTTGTTATTGGAAAATTTTCAAATAACATTTAAAATGTCAAGTTTAAAAAGTTCATCCAAAGACATTAAATATGGCAATTACCTCATAAAAATACAATCTATGTTACCAAACACAAGTTTCACCCCAATTAGATATCACACAAAAATGCAAATGAAGGATCTGAGTAGTTAAATACACATGCACTTTAAGGCAAACTAGCTATGGTGCGCGGCGTTGCCGGCCAGGCATAGGTACGTTTTTAAGTAGGTAGTTATGAAATTGTATGTATATGCACAATACTTTTCTATATTGAAAAGGAAGCCATGACAAAATAAGTTGCAGATAATTTGAAGTAGTTCGAAGATTGGTTGTGTTACATAAGTTACATATCAATTTGATCTTCTTGTTCATCGTTCCTATAGTGGTTTGTTTTGTTCAAATATCATTGCAATACATGGCTTTTTCAACCTACTGATGATAATATGAACCTATACTAATATTTGTGACACAACATTTGCACAGTTTCTATAGTCCAAGTTTGACCACCATGTTAAGCAATATACAACATGTAAGTTTTTGAATTCCACAGATACATCCTATTTGTATGTGCCAGACATAGACATGGAAATCTGGCAAGCAATGTATTGGGAAACGCAATATCGTTTTATTTTGTTGAATTGAATTGAATGTTATTGTCCATATACTTTTCAAGCGATTGTGATCCTCATTGTTGTGCACATGTATGCACCTGTTATTAGCGGCCAGTATTATCTACTGTAATGAAACGTTCATGCTTTTAAGATTGATATGGTACCCTACAAAAATTAAAGTACTTGTATTGTGTTGTTTTGTTGATATGGTGCATAGACAAAGATTAATGTATAAAGGAATGTCATTTATTCTCATGGGCCAATGGCTTTACGAAGTGCGAGTTCCATAATAGAAAAGTTGTCTATTTGATTTAAGTTTGTCAATTCGGCTAGCACAACCATCACTGGCATTTCCTAAGTGTTCAAACATAAGTGTTGATAGTTGTTCCTGTTTTAGGGAAAAAAAAGCATCTATGATACAATGACAAAGTTAATGTAATGAATTCAAGTCTAGTGTACAAATTCAAAATGGATGATCCATGTTTGATCCATTGAGGAAAGTTCAAAATGTGCGCCAAGATTTCGGAAGAATTTGGTATAATTATGGAGAATATTGGACGTCAACCACCTTTATTAATGATAGGCAACTCCATGTAAAATTCAAAATGTACATTACAAATACTTTAACCCAGTTCATTTTTTTACATTAATATACAAAAAAATTCAATCACCCTTTTATGCTTCTACCCAACAGTCATTATTACACGGCCATTATACAGCGCCATTTAGAAACCAAAAGTATCTCTTAAAGCTAGTTTTTTTATGAATAAGGAGTTGAATAAGATCAAAGGTGCAAAAAAATATTAAGTCTATGCATTGGTTGCTAAAACGTTGAGTATACCTAGTTGATAGCGACTTTGATGGTGCTCGAATTTCTATCAGGAAAGCATGGCAATGAAGTAGCCTAGCTCACATTCAAGCTGCTGATGTCCTCCCAGTAACTGATGGGTTGTACAGAAAATCATACCATGCACCGGTGAGCTTCATCTTGTGAGTGCTGGGAATTCTTCACAGAAGATATAGGGTCCAAAATGTTATAATCCACAATCTCTATTCTTTGAACGAAACTAATTTTCTAGGTCGCCTTCATATGTAGAATATGACTTTTATTTGAGAAGCACTTGGATCTGCAAAGAATAAGGTTAGGATGCAACAAGGTTCAAATACACAACTTGATATAATCTGACCCACATTGTGTGTGCATCATGTCTAGTATCGAATTAGAGCAGATCAACCTTTGTTGTATAAACTTCCATTGGTCCAAAAATGTTATCTTATTTTTTTGAACAGATGTAGCAGAGTGATTCCAATGGAGAGCAATACCAATAGATGCCAAAAATGTTATCTTATTTTTTTGAACAGATGTAGCAGAGTGATTCCAATGGAGAGCAATACCAATAGATGTGGTTTCTTGATGCGATCTGAGAAATATATTATGAAAGTAAAAGAGAAATAAAAATTGTGGCAAGAAGACAATTGTAAGATAACAATGGTAATATCTGACGTTGCCAGATTGTTAGGATATTGTGGATGTGACTTTGTCACATGAGTGGGCCATTCTACATAAAGTTCTATTAGCAATTATGAAAATAGTTGAGAAGGAACATCTAATACCTGTTATTGAGGCATGCATCAGAAAAATACTACGATCTTTGTCTAACTCTATATTCTGTGTTCCTTCTCCACAAAATTTGAATGTAGCTAGCATATGCTATTGCTTGCAGTGAATCAAAGGAGTTGTACCATTGTTGCATCGTCAATAATAAAATAAAAATAAAGATAGAAAAACAGAAAAAAAGGTGCAACATGATAATTTCTAGTCAACATTGTAGAAAAAGAACATACTAAGCTCAAACATTGATTCATCTAACGTCATGTTCTACAGAATGTGTACCCAACATAACAAATAATATACAAATAATTCCATCACTAAATATCTAATGTCATGTTCTACAGAATATGTACCCAACACAACAAATAATATACAAATAATTCCAGCACTAAATACCTGAACACCATTGCAGCAAAGTAGCCTTCTTTTTATTGCGAATCATATTTAAGTCACACACGCATCAATCACATCTGGAGAAAAGGTCCATTATATAAAGATTATGCTCCATTTCAAACTGGAGAAATCAAGGACGAAATACATAGGCAGACGTGGCAAGTTAGATTGAACTTTGTAGATGCTTCTCACAGAAGTAGATAACAATGAAAAGCTTGTCTTCATGAAAAACAAATAAGCAAACTTGGGATCTCAAACATGCCATACCATTTTGGTCCTTTCTAGACAAAAAGCATCATAAAGCTAGAGATTTTATAGGTTGCCTCAACTCTAGGAGTTAAGAAAAGAGTATGCCACCACTCCTAAACAATGTGGGATGCAAGTGGCAACATGCATGCATGCAGCCACCCATTACCATTATGCAACCCTCAAAGTTCATCCACAAATTCATATTCATCCACAGACTCCTTTCTACATTTCATCTAGCATGACCAAAGTTTCTATTTGATGCATTTGGGTCATGTACAATTTGGATAGTATGGTAAACAGGATATGTAATCACATACCAAACACTAATCTACATCCTCTAGATGGACTCATGTGGATGAACTTTTCTGCAACAGTTTTGAGAAGTCTTGAGTGGTTGGTACGTACATAAAGACACATTAGTTGGCAATAGAGAAAATTTAAAAAGGTGGTATTTGACATGCCAACTTTGCAACACCACACAAAAGTTTCAAGAGCACAGATATAAGACATGTTCAAATGTAGGAATTTGAAATGAATAGATGCATATACTTACGAAGGTCGCAAGATAGAAGCGGCAGCCCCAAATTGCTCATAGGTTCGCAAATTAGCGGTCCAAGAAAAATTCAACCATAAGGCAGAAACATTGCTTCTATTTTTGCAAGAACATGCAATGCAATTGTAATATGGTAACCTCTCGCAGGGGCAAAAGATCCATAAGATTTATTAGATTCCTTCTTCCAAAGATCATTCAATGTGCAAACCATTGCAAAGAGCATTTCTTCGGAAAGAAACAAAGAAGTCCGAAAGTATTGCAATCCAGAACCTAATTATAGCCATCTCGATTGGTGTCATCAACCCCCCGAAATCCCCCTATGCTTGGGCATAGCGATGGATTCTACCAATCTATACCATGACCTTGCTTTCTACAAATATGTCTAGAAAATGAAAAAGCTCTACTACTCAAAATAATAACCAAAATCATAATGTTCAAGAATGCGGACATAGTCTCAAAGATGAACATTGGTAGCCAAACAAAATTCTTCTTTGTTTTTCAATACAGTTTATTTAATCATATGTGTTCCAGAAACTTCTGTATATGCAAGAGATGTTCACGGTGGATTGTTTTCACCAATATGCCACTCTACTTTGGTAAATTGCTATGCTCTTTTAGTATCTAGGTCGAGTGGGTCCATAACCAGATATCTGCATATTAGATGGATTTGAGATGGCAAAATAAGAAGCTCTGAGATCAACCCCATAATCCTTGGGATACGCATACAAATATGAGTTGGCTTAATGATTTGTACCTTTCAAAGCATATTTGAGGGACGACAAACTGTTGCTTCTTGACTTCTATTTCTTTATATTCTTATTAAGATTTCCTTTTTGTAATGCATTTACATCCTAGAACGTATATCACTAAGATTAGAAGAAAGTAAAACCATATTCAAAACTTGAAATACCTCTATCAGCATCATAAGCTCCATAAATAGTGTGCAGAATATATGGTAAGATGGTCTCAAATGATCAAATGAGTAGTTTCTCCTTCAACTTGCTGGATAGCTACGTTTTTCACTCTAAAGCACCCATAACAGTGCAACTGGCATAAGCAACCATATTCCAAAATAGGCCATCTCAACCAGAAAATCACATTAAATAGTGTGAACATCTACATAGGACCTTGAGATACCATCATATATGTAGAGGCACCAGAGCCCACCAGATACCAGATAAAGAAGAACTCCAGTGATATAATTTCTCAACCACGTACGGAAAAAATGAGGGATAGCCGATCTAAACGACTGCAGGGAGAAAGGGGCTCAAAATGATATCGTTGCACCAACCGGTTTCTTCCATAAAGAGGCGAAGGTACTCAAATCCATACTCACCAGCTCGAAGACATTCAAATGCCCTAAAACTTCCTTTCAAAGATAGACCCTCCTGCGGGATCTGATGTAAAACAACAGAAAACATGGGCGGTGATGAACAGATGGCGGGGATATGCACGTGAAAATGGAAAGGGGCAAATTAGATCTCTGGGCATCGACCCCTCGAATCATGCTGCAATGGCAGAGACAGATTGACATTAAGATGCATCCATTTTATGATTTGTTGCATTTGTTGCATGGTGACATTAAGATGCATCCATTTTATGATTCAATTCCTGCACCTGTAAAGACAAAGATTCCCATCGATCCGAGACATCGGATCGCCATTCTAGAATGGGGCGAGCATGCATGTCTTGCATGCATGCATGCGGCGCATGCCCTTTCTGGTTGGGAGTTCGCTATTTTAGGCGCGGTTCTGCATCAACGTCTCATCGGCGCTTCCTCTTCTCTCTCAGCAGTACCTTATTCTCTTTGAACCCACCCTCCCCCCTTCTTTGTTTATTGTATTTGTCGCCTGGCACGCGTGACCAGCACCTCTATTTGAAGAGGTTTTTGTTTTATTGTCGCGTGGCACGCGTGATCAGCCCCTCCACTCTGGGAGGTTTGTTTTGTCACGTTTTTTTGTGTTGGTGATGTGCAGGTACAGGTTGGCGAGCGGCATCTGTTTCGACTTCTCCATTTGTGGGTTTTGGGAGTGATTTCTCTGCCTTACGTTTGTCCAAGCCCCTTGCCGAAGGCTTATCACTAGGGTTTTTCCTCGAAAACCCGAAAGGGCGGGGTTTTTTAATCCTGGTGATAAGCTTTTGGCAGGTACACCAGCCAAACATCTATTAGCATTGTATTTTATGGGGTCCAAATGATATAATTGGATATTCCCTTTATTTTTCATGGGTAGTTCGCATGTGTGCGGCTACCCACTATCCACCATTGTAGAAAATCTGCTGAGATGAATGAGAAGCCTAGTCTAGTACATAAAGCATTTTGAAGCTGCTAAAATGACATGCAATACAAATGACTTTTGTAAGATATAGGATAATTGCTAATGACCAAACTCAAAGACCATTTATTTATAAATCAAAGCAAGGAAGGAATTGATCCAAGGTTTGTTACCTCTAGACTCTCTATATTAGGCGTAAAAGAAACACGGAATAAAATGAACAAACCCACGACCCAAAGAAAGACCTTTTTCATATTTCAAATTCTACAAAATATTTGTGCTCAATCATGACAAACTCCTAAATTAATATATCTCCAATTTGAAGATTCCAAGCAAAACCATTTTGATCGGCCTCGTGGGATCCATTTTTTTGTAGCACCCTCTGCGACCTAGTTAGAAACAATGTAATTCAATGCCCTTTATGCAACTCCAAATCAACAATCGAGATGAACATGTTGCTTTGCAACTGGGCGACCTAATGTTTGATATCATTCTAAATTCTGTGGAGAATACAAATTTCTGTTAGTTGCAGAATTCTTTGGTGGATGCCATTTCAGCAGTTTATGCACATCAATATCTGATAGCGAGCATTGCAAGCTATAGGCATTTCAACATTATTCAAGAGAATGTAAATATGCCTTGATCCAGATAAGGAGTGATGTTCCAGCGGTTTATGCAACGCCAAATCTGATAGCAAGCATTGCAGCTATAGACAACACTGCAACATGGTTCATGAGAATGTGAATGTGCCTTAATCCAAGTGAGGAGTGGTGTAGAAACAGCATAGAAACACTTAAAACTATAGAGTGCAAGTACCTTGCCTATTAATGGAATGATCTCAAAGCTCTATAAATAGCTCTACAGTGTTAAAATGTGTAAGAAAGCTGCAAACATAGTTCATATATGCATCGTAGATATACCAACAGTATTAAAACCTTGTGCAACGCATCATACACACATATGCATCTAGGTATAATAGCAGTATTAAAGCCTTACAAAGCATTAACATTTATGCACATCCATGTTTTTATACTATATTTCATAGGAACCATGCATAGCTTCTTTTTATTTGTAGGTTGACACCAAGAATTGCCTTCTGACAGTTGCTTCTAGAAGGTTTGGTGTAAACATAGGAATCCACATAAGATAAAACATGAACCTGAATCTTGGACACATATAACACATCATGCAAACATGAATGCGATAATAAAAAAGTAGTAGACTTACTCCTATTAACCCTTGAAAATATATGCATATTCTGAATGTTAACATGCTGGCCAGCTGCAAAAAGAGAACAATTTATTTAGGACGTAGAAATATCCATATCTAAAACCTTCATTTGCATTTGCTTGTGCAGCTATTTAGAAAACATACTAATTCATTCTCATCATCCTCCCTTATATCAATTATCATAACACATATTAGAGACAATAAAACATATTAGTAAGATTTGTAAGAGATGCTAAAATGATTAAATGTTTAGTCACTTAATAGACACATACAAACTTCACGTCAATAAATACGCAATGATCTTCAGTATAGAAACAATCCAAACACTTACTTGATGATCATCATCGAAGAACTGAAAGGCCTACCGACAAGCACAACTCCTGCCATACATTCTTGATCGAACCTGGATAATTATTTGGTGAGTGAGACTAAATAACTCTTCTATAGCTATCAAATTCTTGCATAAATAGTATACAATACAACAGCTTCTAAGGAATGAAAATGAACTGCACGAAAGACTTAAAATGAATCGTACAAAATGAAGTCCTCATCTCTACAAGTTTATTCATGCAATCGAGATTAACCAGCAAATTCTTTGAAATGGGCTCTGAATTCCGGTTAAGCCTCTGAAGGTGCTTCAAAGGAAATGATAAACCTAAAAAATACCAAGATTAAAACATACTGTTGTAGCTTGCCCACTGCCAACACGTCTGTCACGCTTGAAGGTGATTCTCTGGCATAAAAGAATCAGGAAACACCCAAAAAAATCTTTAGAATGAAGGGCCAAACAATACAATAAACTGCTAGGTGCTGTAACCCAGGAAGTGGCCGCAATTACATTCTAGAACCGAAAGAATAAGAATAAGAATAAGAATAAGAATAAGAATAAGAATAAGAATAAGAATAAGAATAAGAATAAGAATAAGAATAAGAATAAGAATAAGAATAAGAATAAGAATAAGAATAAGAATGATTTTTTATCGTCCACTGAGGCCAATCGGCCTATGGGACCTATAAGAACGCAAAACAAACTTATTCCGTCTGGGTTAAAAACCCCACCAAAGCGTTTGCCAAGGAAAACCGTGGCAGTAATAAGGATGATGTCAAACTGTACAAGTACACATCATCATGAAATAAATGTATATACATGTCAAGTGTGTGCCCGAGGACATAGCTGATCTCGCATGTCCATAACCTCCTGAAGGTATGATCCCAGCACCCGTAAAGATGCTGTGCTCAATGTCACATGTAACGGCTGGCCAGGCCCGACCAACTCAGCATAGCGCGTCCGAATTTGATCATATGCTGGGCAACTTTGAAGGGTATGAGATTCATCCTCAATGACTCCCATTTGGCAGCATTGCCAGAGCTTGTCCTGGCGTGGCTCACCAATCACCTAAATTTTTTAGGAAAGAAAGAGTTGTATGTAAGTTGCAAAGCAATACAAATATCAAAACTTAAAACCCTAGAACATCCCCTCTACAGGCCTGGTTCCTCAAAGGTTAACAACGAAATCTTGAAACCTGACTATCTAGCCTTCAAATCTTGAACTCTTGAGCTTTCTTGCTAAATCACCTAGATACTGCTGGGGTCTACTTCTTTAATGCATGGCAAACAGACAGGGAGGCTGAGCTTGTTCAATTAAATAAAAGAAAAAAAGAGACATGGTAATCCAAGAACAAACTTTACAACAATGATCGGATCATGTAGTCTGGTTACCTGCCTATTCTAACTTCGTCCCTAGACAATCTGCTAATAAACAACCCTGATAAGAGCTTCTGTAATCCTAATAGAACTTGAGTAATACATGATCTGGTAAAGTCTTTTTGTATTACCTGGTTCAAGTCCTTCGCCACATTAAAAACGCAGAGATTGAGCAATCATGTTGTGCATAGACACACAGAATAGATTTTCCCTTAAATATTTGGAGCCCACACTTATTCAAACCTGAAAAAATCAAAGTAGAAGACATGAGAATCCAAGAGCAATACCTTACAATAAGGATATAGGATGATTGAAATAGCAGCTCAGATGCGAACCATACGTGTTCTACCACAGGCGCATCCAGATGCTTGATTGGCCAGTTTACCGTGACCAAGGTTGCCTCTGCTCGTGACTTTTAGGGGGTAGCATAACATATGAGATGATTATTCCACCCCTCCTGATCCATCGGAACAGCCTTCAAAAACCTCGATCCCAAATCTGGACCCATTTTAGAAATTTCTCTCTGAAAATCTTAAACCCCAAATCATACAAACTATTTTTTCCGATTTTTGGAAGCACGCACCAAAAGACCAATAATCTTAGGAAATCACTCAAAGGAAAAAACCAAAAACATTTTCCACCAGACCAAAAAATCTCAAATTAAAAGGGTTGATATATCCATGCAATATTGTGAAATCTAATATAATCTAGCTCAATCTTTATGTTGAATTCAATCAATTTAGATGGTTGTCTAATAGATCTTGCGTAATTTCCTTGGGTTAAGGGTTCAAGGCATTCCATTGTTCTAATGGTCCTAATATGCATCAAGTCATCTACCCACTATTGGAACCCAGGTGACAACGTTAGATCTCAACAACAACATGTTGATAGACCTCATTCCATCAACGACACGAGACTGGATTAATCTGTAGTGGTTGGACCAGTCATCATGCAGCTTGGCCTTTCTAGTTTCTTGTCCTCATGGACGCTGCAAATGTGGTATGACGTAAAAATACTATCTATCTATCTATCTATCTATCTATCTATCTATCTATCTATCTATCTATCTATCTATCTATCTATCTATCTATCTATCTATCTATCTATCTATCTATCTATCTATCTATCTATCTATCTATCTATCTAGTGTTTGAACCTTGGAAGAAATGCCATCTCTGGGGAGCTCATCATGTATTCATGGGATCAATAAGGTAAGTTATTTAAACCTTGTTGGCAAAGAATATCATAGGACATGATTGGAGAATATTAGAACATTTGGGTCTGTCACATAATCAGTTGTCTGGCAATATTCCGAGTTCCATAGAAAATCTATCATACCTGCTCTATTTGGTTCTGGGTCAAAGCATGGAGCTAGGGGACCTTTTCGCGCCAATCAACTAAGCATCCAGTGTTGAAAACGTAATTTATTTTTATCTTTTTTATATAACTCCGCTAGAGCTGAAATTTTCTATTCTAAGGCATAATATTAGTGCATTTCAAAAAAAAATGTCAGAAAAAAGTAAAAATATTTTTAAAAATTATAAAGAAAATGTCCCTAGAAAGCATCCACTAAGCATCATGTGTCGCTGATGCAAAAAGTGTCCCCCACCTCCATCTGTCTCACAATAAGTTTAATTGTTCTACCTTAGCTGGGATATGGGCTGTGAAAACTTTAAGCTCTTAGACTTTACTATAACAATTTGGTGGGAACTGTTGCTGAAAATATTCCATGGAGAACCTTTGAATTCACTAGAAATATTGATTTGTGTTCTGGATCATGTGGGTTGTAGACCATTTATGTAGACTTTGCGAACATAAGCATCAGTTGCAAATGTTATTGTGCAAAGCACGCAGCAACATAACTTTGACTGGGAAAAAAAACCAACTTGCCAACATGGAAATCATAAGCAGTTACCTTGTTTTCTGGAACTCGAGCTCATAAAGCTATTTTCAATCCAAATCTACAAACTTCCTTTCTTTTGTAATTTATATGCATAACTCCCTTGGCTAATAATATTGAAGATAAGATTGCAAAAATTAAGTGAACCAAAGATCTATCAAACGCCTAGGAAAAATGCTTTGCAAAGAACACATAACTTGAATTTGGCACTCGATTTGCAAGACATGAATCAATATGCAGATTTTAGATCCTCTTCGCATGTTCCTACGATAAAATCATCTATATACTATGCCTTTGAATTTCTTGGGCAATAAGAATATTGGACAACAAACCCATCGATGTCGAGAACCCATGCTTAGCTTCCAACTTTTACTAAGAACCTGTTTCACGTGGCTCGAAGGGACGAAATCTATGTAGGTCGCCCTTGAGGAATGACCCATATGCTATTGAAGGCCATGAAAGTTCAACATTGAGCTGAACTTACTTGATGCGGTAGCTTGGCATAATAAAGAGCGTCCTTCTAGATGATGAGGAAGAAAGAAACGTGGTGCAATGTGGATTTGAGCCTGGGAATGAAAGGGCAGCCTTCACCGGTCCAAGAAATGCAGTTAGAGCTTCCAAACCGATAAAATGGAAGCTAATTTCCTGTGGAATTTTCTAATTTTGGACCGTTAAATTCAAAACTAACAGATCTAATGGATGCAATTGGATTTTGCTGACGTGGCTTAGCACGTGGATAGGCTAGAATTGCGACAAATTTTGTAGGGAGGGTTAGGCAAGCTTGCTAAACATATTACTCAAATTTGATGTATGTGCCACATTATATTTTGAGTTTATTTATATCCGTGGAGTAACTTCATTTCAACGAACATGCACTAGCATATCACATCAATATTAGGATGTAAAGTGATCTAAATAAAGTTGCAATCCCAAATAAAGTAGATCCAAAAGTGTACACAAAGGGAACGTACATGCACTCATGAATGCATTTGACATATTTAGCGTGAAAATATTTTTACCCTGGTTATTGTGATTCCATCGCAAGATATTCCCTCCCGCAGAATCACAGACCCTCCGGGAACGGGATCCGTTCTGGAGGCCCGTTATCCGTACCTGACAGCTTCGTTTAATACCTTCCGGTGGAATCACAACCTTCAAATCCCACCGGACGGAATCACTGCCCTTTTATTCCACGCTCTGCCTGGTAGAATATCCCCTGTAAAATTTAAATTTGTTACGTCATGTTCATTGGGAGGTTTTGCTCATTGGGATTTCGCCGCTATATGGCGGAAGTAAAGAGGGCTTTCTGGCGTTGAGGAAATGCGTTGGGCTTAAAGGTAAAAGACCTTGAGCTTGGGGAATCGCACGGAAAGCGGTGCTTGGGGGAGCACATCACAAATGGCAATAAACACATTTGGGTACCATTTTTCACTTGTTTTCTTGTTTTCCAGGCAGAAGGAGTGTGGCTATGGCAAAGTAATTTGTGGGGTTAGAACAAATCTGTTTTACGTGGTTAGAAACGGGTTTCGTTGCGATCGCGGGTAAAAGCAGCAAAAGAGCCGGTGGAGCCGTTTTTCGGCTTGTTTTCCTTTGTTTTACCTTTCTCTAGAGCCGTTTTCTCTAGCTTCAATTACTTTTTCGGTGCTTTTTCAAGACATTGGATGATTCCTAACACTTAGAATCGTCTATGTTTTTCTTTCTCCTTGTTTGGGCTCTGTCTAATCCAAAAGAGCGAGAACATAGTGAGCATGGGCAACAGCTTCTGCTTTTTGTATTAAAAATTTGATGCAAATCTCTCCTAAGAAGCGTGGTGAGGCCAAATCGCCCCAAATCATCCTCTCTTCTCACCGCATGATCTTTATCCGCTTTTAAGCTCGCTTTGAACTGTGGTGGTCATCGATGAAGAGCGGTTTTCATTTAAGCCTCTTCGTGGGAAGTATCATTCACATCGGGTTGAGCATTATCCCGCCAAATATGAAGACTAGGAGTGCTTAAATGCCAATGCAAAGATATACAACGGACTTTTATAATGGCCGGATTGGGAGAGGTAGAAGCAAACAATGCAGACTTTTACGAGAATTTGGATCAAAGGAGGATGCGGCATTATAAAAACCTCGCATTCATACATATAGAAATACTTCAGCTTGGGATCCGATCTATTCATGACTTGGGACCTTGCGAGAATTTTGCAAGGCTGCCAAATTCCTCCCCACGCCTTTTCGACTCTGATCTTGGTTATGCACGGTCTTAGGCTTTACGGTAGGAAGGGTTTCTATTCTATTTCTTGCTTTAAAACGGGCTTATTTCTTGCTCTTGCTTTGAAGTAGCCCATGGCATTGCCGATATTGGCAAGGGGTTCAAATCCCCTGGACATTGCATAGCATAACAATGGATTTGGATAGCGAGGAGCAACTTTTAATTTGTTGTGAGCCCAAACGATAGATTCAATGAGTTCTTGCCAAGATCCACGACCACTAAATAAGAACATTAGACTGAAAGTGGACATGCACAAACAAAATGGAATAGCCAATCTTTTTTTTTTGCACCATTCATGATCTTCAAAGTAACGTAGGCTTAGCTTAAACCATCCTCAACCATTTTTTATAGAATCGGGCATAAACCTGGGGGATTGAACCATCCGCCCCGCGGAATAGCGGTTGTGATACCGTCGGCGGAATACATTCGTGGTGATTCTATCTCGAAGAATCTTACATTTGTGATTCCAAAGGCGCGTAATCGCATGGTTGTAATTCCATCCGCGTAATAGCAATGTTGTGATTCTATCGGCGGGATACGTAAGTGGTGATTCCATCTCACGGAATCAGACGTTCGTGATTCCATCTGGCGGAATAGCAAGGTTGTGATTCCGTCCCGCGTAAAAACACGATTGTGATTCCGTCTCATGGAATAAATAATCTGATTTTGTGATTCCGCCGGTGGAATATATGAGCGGTGATTCCATCTCGAAGAATCGTGAATTGGTGATTCCATCCGGCGGAATAGCAAAGTTGTGATTCCATGGGAAGGTATAAATGACTGGAAGCGACCTCGCAGTACCGGATAACGGGGGCTGCACGATAACTTGGGGTCTCCTACCGTGATTCCGCGGGATGGAATTTTTTGCGATGGAATCACAATAACCGGGGTAAAAATATTTTGTTCCACATATTTATGTGTAATTTAGTGTATACGAGATCCAAGCACGCAATGAAGGCAATACCATTATGAGAACATGTGAAATTGCATTAGTACTTGGTTCATGCAATGAGGCCATCTTAGTAGGATTGTGACCAAAAGCTTCATATATATTCTCGAACACGGCGAGCACGAGGAACTTTATAGGTATTCATTGAAAAGGTATAATAGTTGGTAAAATAAAAGTTTTGAGGACTATGTGGGCCATACGGTCCATGAGAGATGCAGGACAATTATTGAAGGCATCTCGGAACATAAAATTTCATTATAGATGTTGAAGATTGCGAACAACTTTCCTATTTTTTTTTAGGTGTAATGAAAAGGTAGATAAAAAATAAATGGATATAAATAGACCATTTCATCAAAATACTCGTGAACAGTGTCAATGTGTTTTCATGGACTACTTGGCTTTGTAAAAAGGGACGCTAGTCCCATAAAATACAATGCACTATTGATTATTATATTGCTAGATATGTAAATTCATGACTTGGAAATTTTGTTTTTTTGTGCATTTTAGATCGATATATTATTCATCTATTGACATTTCAATTTGTAGCATTTGCTCTTACTTGCCCTTAGTACATGTGTGATAAACTAAGATCATAAAGACAATCAAACCATATATAATGCATACACTTTGATTCTATTCTTCGAGATTCTTTGATGCTCCAGTGCATGCACGCCAAGTGTCGAAAAATATTATTGAGGAACATTTTTTGTATTTTCTTAATTAATATTTATTGAGGAGGAGCCACAACCACGTGACTCCCCTTGCTCAATTCTTCCAACTGAAAGCTAAGCTAGACCAACCAATAAATGTGAAACTATTATCAGCGATTGCTCATTAAATCCCCACCGGATCGTTCTTCAAACTGGATTAGCCGATCTGAGGAGAGGAAAATAAACATTTGGGTTTGTGGACTTGGTTTTTTTCCTTCGATCTTTGGTGATGTACATACTAGGTGCTCTGTTTTTTTTATTTTCTACCCACCATAGCCACCGTAGTAGTAGGGCGCGAGCAAGCGCATTGGAAAGCTCGGAAGAAATCCGGTAGGTATGAGGGCAAACAGGGAGGAATTATTTTCGTAGGGCGTTTCAAGCTTTTTCGAAGGCGGTGTAGAATAGAAAGCAAAGGCGAAGTGTGAATGGTCGGAAGGAAGAACAAAATCCGTCGAAAGTTCAAAAATAGGGGGCAAAAAGCGGGGTAGGTTTAATACGCAACAAATGCCAATGCAAATCAAAGGTCGATGTGGGCCCGGACAACTAACCAACAAATCGGGACTAGGCATGGAAACAAAGCAACAAGCGAAAGCGAGTTATGCCTCCGGTGCATCTATGATTGTCTCGGCTGCAGTTTGTTAAAAATATGCTTTTGTTACAGCAGAAGCCCCAACACAAACAAGAGAAAATTTAAAGCCTCCCAACTCATGAATCGGAAGCAGTTGGTAGTGCGTAATAGCATTACAATGGTTTTAATCCCCAAATGCAGAGAGTTTTTATCGCCATATAATCCGCCCAACAAGATTCGGTCCCAAAAGCAGAGAAATTTATCGCCGAAGTGGCATTAATCCCCCTCCCTCCCCCCCAACGAAGACCCAAAACAAAGAAACTCGTCTTTGGTAGAATAGAAGAGATTAATCCGAAAAACTACCCAAAAGTACAGCTTAATCCGACTAAAATAGAGGCATTTGTCAACCCAAAACTGGAGCTGGCAGAGAATAGCAGAGATTGATCACACTAATGCCCACAAAAACAGAGGAATTTGGGGATGCCGTAGTAGCAGAGCGCCCACGAAACAGATAGATTTGGCTATGGTGCCAGAATAGCAGTTGACGGGCGGATTTGGCTATGACAGACAGTGCCGGAATAGCAAGTTCTTCCAAAAGCTTGCCTTCAAATGCAGAGTGGCCATTACATCAGAGCAAGACCCAGGTAAGATTCTCACTTCCGTTAAGAAGAAGACTAATCGAAAAAATAATGGTGGCAACAAAGGTGAGCAAAATTTTCCTGGATCTGCTTGGAGAAAGACCCCAAAATGAGACGCACAAAATCGGACTAGTTGCCAAAGAGAAGGAAGAAATGCGCAAATTTGCCATTTCTCAACAGCAGGAAGAATTGGATCGAATTAAACAGATAGAAATGGACAGGACCTTTGCTCTGGAGCTCCAAAAACTATCACCACTGGATCTGCCAGGTGTCGTCCGCCCACCTGCTTACGTGGCATGCATAAAAAAGGCCAAAGCTAGATGCCCACAATGCATGTTTCACCATGGCCGTAGTTGCTTAGAGTTTCAGAGGATTTTGCTTTCCATGGAGGCGGATGTTGAAGGATCCACAAGATGGATTAGATGCTTGCATTGTGGACTCGTGGATGGGACTGGCCAATACGAACGTAATGTAGCATGTAGCTTCCAATTGTCTACCAACGGTAGATATTTTCCACTGCAACATGTAGGAGATGAAGTTTCACCTTAAACTAGACATATTACAGAATAGACTCATTCCAAACGTTGGGAACAAATGGAAAATATTTTAGATTGCAGCATGCTGCTCAACCAATCTTAAAGGGAGAAGTTGAAGAAGAGAAACGTTCGCGGCGGCCTTGGCCGCCGCCGCCGCGATAAGTTTCTTGTAGGACAATTGAGATGCATTTATGCAAGAATGCAATAAAGTCAAGGCCTTGCGTAAGGGACTAACATGGGTATTTGAATAATTTATCAATGATGGGTGCTCGTGTCAAGTTACTATTTTTGTGAATTATTTGACTACCTAGTAAAATCTAGTAAAGTGGTTGACTCTCTAGTCAATGAGTTGACTTTTGGTTAACTTAGACACTTTCTTCCCAATCAATTGACTTGTAGTCAACTCTCTCCATTTTAATACTTTCTAGTCAAGTACTACATGACCAGTCAATCAATCATAACATACATATGGTGGAGTTCAAGATTCAATTTTTAAGTGTATCCTTGGGCTACTAGACGAGCTAAATCTCTTGCTTCCATCAACATTAACTTTTATCTTGTAAAGCCACTTGGTACCTATGATTTTTGATTGGTGAGATGCTGCATAAGATCATATGCTTGTGTCTCTTCAAATGAATTTAGTTCCTCTTGCATGGCTTCTTCCCACTTGGTTTTGCCATGACTGATCAGTGCTTCTTCAACTGTTTTAGGCAACTGTTCATCCTCAATTAAGGCCGTGATTTGATCATAGTCATATCCTAAATTTTCAATCCTTCTGCTTCTTCCATGCTCATTTCTGCCATATTGACCATTTTCCAAGTTTGCCTCTTCTCATAATCTCTCTGCTTGAGTTTCCCTTCTCTTCTCTATCACATTACTTTTAATAGGCTTTTCTGCTTGATTTTCTCTGCTCTCATTTCTGTTTTCATCTGAATCTGTTATATTATTTTCTGCATTGTCCAATTCACTGTTAGAGTCCAAGTCAACATCCATTGTTTTCCCAAATTTGGCTTCTTTGTCCACATTTTTCCTATTTTATTCCTTTTTCTCATTTCTATCTTCATAGAGGACTTTCTCATCAAATATTATATCCCTGCTTACCACTATTGCTTTGCTGGTTGGAATAAAAATTCTATATCCTTTACTTTCTTCATTATAACCAACAAGAAAGCCTATCTCAGCTTTGTCATCAAGTTTCTTCCTCAATTCTGAGGGTACATGAACATATACAAGATATCCATAAGCTTTAAACATGTCATAACTCAGACTTGTCTTTTCTTTTTACTGTGGTAAGTTCTGAAATATGACCTTTGATACTTGAAGAAGGGAGCTTGTTTTGGATTAGAATAAAGGTTTGAGGGTTTCTTCCCAGAGATAGTTGGGGAGTCCACTATCCTTGATCATAGACCTTACTGCATCCATTATGGTCATATTTTTCCTTTCTACTACACCCGATGTATCTGCATGTCAATTGTCTCCTTATGCCATTAGTAATGCAAAAATATTTGGACTTTATGGACAGGTATTCCCCTCCCCTATCAGATCTGATACACTTTACTTTTTTTCCAGTTTCCTTTTCCATGTCACTCACATATTGTTTAAAAAGTACTCTTTTTTTGTTCTTCCTCTTATGTTCAAAGGGCCACACAAATCTGTGTGTACAAGTTCCAAGACATCTCGAGCTCTTGTTTTTTTATCTTGAATAAGATGTACATCAATATTTATAAATGTCCCCCCCGGGCACAAGAACTCTTAAGAAAATAGAATTGGTGCAAAATCGTGAGAGCTTGTGAGCAAAAATTGATGGAGCGAATGAGTTTCGATCAGAAGAAAATACGATGGAAACCATGCACAAAACTAAAAGTTGATCCAAAATGATGCCAAAAAGATATCCGTTGAAAAAGGGCGTTGTATTGAATACGAAAAATTGAAGGGCATTTTGTGAAACTTGAAATGTTACAGAGGCCAGGGAAACTTGATTTATGGAATGTTGATCAGGGGCATTTAGTAAAACTATGGAAAATTAGGGACATATGATGAAATTCGTCAAAAGATAAGGGCATTTTGTAGTTTTTCCCAACCATAAAAGAGCATTAAACTCTACTACATATATTTCTCAAATAAATGAATTAACGGGTAACTTTTCATGGAGATGCTCAATATGATATCTTTGGTAGAGGTACACCATTAAAAAGAACAGCACCTTTCTGTTTTCAACCAAATTAGCCTAGCAACAGTACCTTCCCACCTCACGTGGTCCTAGCTCCTTTGATCCCTAAAAAGAATATCCCATTAGAAATGACCAGTTTTTATCCAAATTCTTTGTGCTAGAGATCCATAAATCAAACTATCCATCATAGTCTACTCACTGCAATTCGTTCAATTTTTCTTACTGCAGGACATACAGTTATTCCCCATAGCATATGTTTTCTGCGACTGTACAATTGAAGAGCATTGGTTCTTGGTTGACAATACTTATCTGCATATAAAAATGAAACCAACTTGTTTAGATCACGAATAGTCTAAAGAGGAATACATCTTCATATCTAATTCATACTTTTTCACGTACGATCCATAAATAAGCATCAAGCTCTGATACAAATATTTCTCAAATAAA
This sequence comes from Isoetes taiwanensis, assembly GCA_021234155.1. Taxonomy (NCBI): domain Eukaryota; kingdom Viridiplantae; phylum Streptophyta; class Lycopodiopsida; order Isoetales; family Isoetaceae; genus Isoetes; species Isoetes taiwanensis. Next base: position 1,149,274 of record JAJEKV010000058.1, on the reverse strand, counting down.
TAGCTTAAAAAAGTTTCTCTTTTCTGGAGACTTATCTGCCAGAGGCATACCATTAAAAAAAATTGCACCATTCTATGGATATCAAAGAAGCTTTTGAACAAATTGGCAATATTAGTATGCAATGCCACATTTAAAACCAAGCTAAAACTTTTATAATGCAAATACATGGCAGCCCAGCAAGAGTACCTTCCACCACAACTTGGTCCTAGCTCGCTTGCATCCTATAAAGAGAACCATTAGAAATGACATATGTTAGATTATAAATATACAAGAATTTGGCGCCGGCTCCGCCGGCGCCTTGTGCATCCGACAACAAATATGTTAATCTTTAAATTGAAAGAAAGGGGCTTTTCTAGATGTGTATCAATCAATCTTTTTAATTTGGGATTTTCCAGTTTGGCTAAAAAAGTTTTTGGAATTTTTCTTAGGCACATTTCCTAAGATTTCAAAGGGTTTAGTGACCGGAAAAAAATTCCGGTTATCTAAAAATCGAAAAAAAAAATAATTCATGGCTTTAGAGTTTGAGAGAAGTTTTCTGGTTCAGTTGATTTTCCATTAAAATTTCGCATATGTCGGGCACGAAGAAGGTGAATTTAGGGTTTCGTGGTGGAGTACGGGTTTGCATTTAGCACATTGACTGTTTTTCTTTGGGTGTTTGACCATTTTACATGCAGACAGATCCGGCTACCTTGCAAGGGTGTCGAAAAACTGATTTATTTCCTGAAGAGCACTGGAACTGCGGTTTGTTTCTAGGGTTCAAACACACAGGTATCTTCCTTTATTTCCATCGATTTGATTTTGATATTGGCCGCTGATCAAATCCTTAAATGCTTGACGATTTTAGGAATGTTCACATGCTCCTTTTGTTGTAAAGAAAGGGGGAGCTTCATCTGTATACCTGCATAATACCTTTGCCTTTGGATTGGAGTTGGACTTCAATCGATTCAGAAAACCTAAATCTTGCTATGCTCTTTCCTATGTATCACCTTTTTTATTCTGCCGGATTTTGAGGGTAAGCGGCATCAAAGATGTGTGGAGGACGAGAATAGCAGTGTTTGTGAGCTTGAATTTTATGCAATATTTTTGTTGCAATGTCATTCAAGATTTTGAAATCTGCATTTTCCCATGGCAGAGGAGAGTCTGAGTGCTCCATGTCTCATTTTAATCTTCTTTGTTCCAATTTTTTTTGCTTTGAGTTTTGCTTCCTTCTATCTCTCCGCATGCATGCCACAGTTGTTCAAGATATCCGCTTTGATCGGTGGAATATGGAGCTGCTGATTTCTTTGGTAAGTTTCTTTCCCATAACTACTCTCTCTCCTTGATCTCGCTCTTGGAAACATATCATTGCATTTTTCTATTCGTTATTCCTTTGTTTGCGTGCTTCATATAGGAATTATTATCAGAGGAAGAGCCATCTTTTTTTGCAACTTTTCAGGATAGCTATCAAAGATACAACATTTATAATTACCTTTTCTTTTGGTGCAGTGCTCTAAGCTCCACATTATTGTTCCTTTGCACACGGGCCATTGCATACACAGAATTCATTGGATTAGCATTTTGGCTCAAATTTCATATGAACAGAGGATCTCAGATTAGTATTTTCTTGGCCATTTATCTGACTTAACCCTTTGTGTTGCTAAGATTTTTGTCGTTCTTTCCTGTGTTCTTTTTCCCTACATATACGTTGTTGCATATGACCATTTGGTTGGACAAGGACCCTGGTCTCAGAACGCCATGTGAACAGATGAGATTCTTTCTCTAAATCAATTCCTATGATAAGAGCTTGATATACATTATGCAATGCATTATGCATATTGAATGTTATATCTGAATTCTAAGAACCTGTAATAGACATGTATTTGTGGACCCCAATTTATTTGTAAATATCATTTTTACAGTTTCCTTTGTACCTTTATTATCTGAGGTTGAGAATCCATATTTGATGTCCTTTAAATAACCCAAATTTAGTGAGTTTGCTAGAAGATTCGCATGTAGCCAATACACTAGAGTTTCCCTTTTGCTCTACTTGGACGTCTTACATTTGGTTACATTTGGCTGCATTTGCAAATGGTAAATTTTCTAGGACATTTGTCATCTTACTTCTGCCCTTATTAATACTTATGCAGTATATGCATTAATATTTATGCAGTATATGTATTAATATTTATGCAGTATAAGCGGGCCCATACAGGAAAGCACAGGAGAATTGTTTACGCCACAAGATTCTATGCATATACCTTTACTCCTAGAACACAATTACTATAGCCACAACAAAACTTACAGCGCTCCAATGATGCTGGCATAATGCATGGAAGGTGAATAATTATGTTTTAGATACAAAAACTCTGTATTATCATGTAGAAGTACATCATTCATTCCATTCAAGCAACGGAATCCTATCTTAAATGTTAAATTCCATAGCAATAGGATACACATGGGGGAAGTGACGTGCTATTTGTCTGCACAAAAAGAAATTATTTGTGCTACTTTATGCTCAACCTTTTCAAAAAACAATTTGTAGCTAAATGTAAATGTTATTATGTCTTAGATTTGTGATAGCATATACAGGTTTATACTAGGAGTTAGATTTATATTTGTTTATTGAGTAACGAGTTAAAATATGACAGGCATGGTGCTGGATATGCTCAAATAATCAAGATGAGTTAGCAGGCATGGTGCTGGTTGTGCTCAAAACTGGATGTGCTTAAACGGCATGCAACAATCAAAATGGATTAGCAGCCACAGTGCTGGCTGTGCTCAAATAACATGCAGCAATTAGGCTGAACAAAGCATCTGATAACTGGCACTGCAACCCATCATAGAAGATACTCAAATGACATATCTGTCAGAGCAAACACCCACAAGAATTGGTCTATAAGAATTGGTCAATTTATTCGGCTGTTGCATCATTGGTGAATCACAGTCTGATCCAATAAGATTATTCGGCTGTTGCATAATTGGTGAATCACACTCTGATCCAATAAGAGGTACTTTCTTTGAGCTTCAATATTCCATGTGCTTTGCATGCATTGAGTGATAAATGCCAAGTCCTTGGTTTATCTTATTGCATATATTTATGTCTTGCAGATGTCTCTGCTGCATGTGGTTGACATTACAAAAATCTTCATTCTCTTCAAGATGGTTGTGTTCTAATATGTTTTTATGCATACACAGGTGTGAAACCCTAATCATTTACTTCTTTATTTTAATTGTTCCTATGGGTATTCACAAGTTGCTCTGTAAACACTCATGGCAGAACATAGACTAGAACAGAGACTCAGTTTAGACCTTTAGGGCAAGGACGTCCCATTGATTTTGAACTATGTACCAGTGGCATTTAGATCATTCAAGATCACAGAGTATCATCATATATTTTTCCTTTTTCCAATCACAAGTAATTACCAACAAATCCCTGACATAGCTCACACAGGACGCATGGGGATACTTTTCATTGTCTTATTATGTTATTGGCAATGTGTTTCATTAAGGAATTCAATTAGTGCCAGGAATAGTTTCTTGACAAACAAGGAAATGCTCTACCACTCTCTGCATTATTTGGGACAAAAAACAGAGGGCGCCGTGCATCTAAAGAATTAATATTATACTAGCTTGGAGTTATTAAAGTAAGTTCCTCTGTTGAACTGAGTTTGTTCACTATACAATGTAGGCATCAATTGCCATCAAATATATGTGAGAATATCAAGTCAAAATGTGAATATGCAGATGAAGATACTGAACCTTTTTGTCGCCTCCCTTGCAAAGAACAATATTTTCTACTCAATTCTTTAAGATCCTGTGCTTCCCTTGCAAAGACTAATATTTTCTATTTAATTCCCTAAGATCATCTGCACGCTATACTAAACCAGTATAGGGTGGCATAGAGACCACATTTCTTAGATGATTTCTACTTCAGAACAATGGATAATAGATAATATTGTGATAAATAAAATGTCAATAATTGTTATGTAACACGATGCAAACTAGGATATTGCAAAATAGAATAGGATGAAATTGCAAAAGTAGAAACGTGTGTATATTGTATACATTACATTCGGGTTGCAATTGTGTGGCAAATGGTTTATTAGAGAAGTGCCACATGCTCCAATGTACATGTCATAAACATTAGGCTATATTCACATATCATGAACATCTAGAAAGACCTATAGAGCTGGGACATTAGGCTATATTCACATGTCATGAACATCTAGAAAGACCTATAGAGCTGGGACATGTGTTTGTTCATAATAGATGCATGTTTTTTGTGATTAACATGCATTTGTTGCATTTCTTTATGATGCATGCACATGTTCTTTAATCACCTCTCACAGTATTTTGAGATAACTCTTTTAGATTTGACAAGCAAGCCACAACTTAATGAATAGCCCCAAATAAACTATTGGTACTAAGGCTTAGATTTTTAGATACAATTCCTTTAGATTTGGAAAGCTAGCCACAACTTCATGAGTATTTCAAGTAAACTATTGGCGCCAGGGCTTAATATACTAATAAGAAAAATGGGCAATCGAATGAATAGGCAAAACGAATTCTTTTTTAGCATCTAAAGATTTCAAAGATTTAGGGTTGATTAAGAAAAGAAATAAAATACATATAGAGCCAAATGTGTAATCCTACATGCACAACACAAAATAGAAAAATCACAACAATATCAACTTAGCAGAGATTTACCATACTGCGAATCCAATACCAAATGCGAGTATTTTAGTGCACACGATATACATAAGCTTCCTTCCCTTGGGTTGCTTTGTTAAAATGGAAGAACCTAAAATAGATCAGATATTTTTTTGGGTAGACATGACGTCTGAATTACATGACATCTAAATTATGGGTATCTTTTTCAACTAATTCATATTCTTTGTTGGACATTGTTGGTCATTTTGTAAACCAATAAAAACTACACAACATTCTAGATCAGTATGCTCGGATCTACATCTACAGCCAACTTGGACAATAACTTAAAAGGAGCACCATTGACAACCCTACATATGTTCCTAAATCCAACATTTTATTCATATAATTCTACAATAAATTTGTAGTTACGCCCGGCAACGCCGGGCACCATAACTAGTTAATTTAGATTCTCAAAATCTATCGAAATTGAGAAGCATGGCTCTTGTGCACAATATTGTCAGTATTGATGCTGCTTCCATACAGGCCTTTTTTGAATTTGGGAGCCCAAGGTTAGCACCCTGCATTCAAATCGATCATTTGTACTGCAAAATGCTCTGTTCTTCCCCAGATACACTCTACTTCCCACAGTTGAATCTACCTTGCATTCTTAAGAAGCCAACTTTTTTTCATCTAATCAATTTGGAAAGCAGTGGCCCTCAAAGCCTTCGTTCTGCAATTTGCCCAGCGAGTTCGACTTGAGAAAAATATCTTGGGATTCACCATTTTCTACCATTAAAGTGGGAAAAAAATGCAAGTTTAGGAGGGCAAGCTTGTTTATCTCAGCCATAACGGGCGAGGAAGGGGGATCGACCTTCTCTTAATCAAAATGAGATTTTGGAAGATACAAATTTTGCATTGGAGTATTAAGGATCATCGTTGGAATTTGTCTAAAAGTGTAAGAATTTGTGATTCATTGATAATTTTGGTTGGCCAACATGGCATTTAGTTGACTATTTACGAATACAGAATTTTTAGCATGTCTTACCTACCTCTATATCCGATATTATAAATGGAACTTCGATGCCCTGTAGATGGAATTCCACTGTCCTGTATGGAATAAAAATTATACAGAGGCCTCTCATTCCTGTTTTTGAGTGTTACTTTGATTTATGGAGCTAAAGCTCTAATGTCTGTCGAAATTGAATAAAGGCCGGTGTCCGGAAGCACCAGCTCAAAAAAACTTGGATATGTATGGAAATGTCCGAAAGCATTAGCTTAAAAGACTGGATGGCTCGGCTATCTGCACATTTGAAGGATTTGCCTTCAAAAGCTAATATATAGACATTTGATTTTTCGATTGTGTTAAAGTAGCCCAACTGTGGCGAATTGAGACAAAAGCAAGGTAATTATAACATACGCAAAGGTTAGTCCGTTCTATCTATGAAGTCTAATGAAATAAGCGTTTCTGGATTTCCTGATTACAACTTACCCTTCATTATTTTGAAAACAGCTGGTATATGCGTTTGATTTGCAACCCAATGTTTCGCCTATGATAGCTCCCTCTGTTTGGTCGCCATCCTTTTCTTTCATATGCAGTGTCTAGCAGCTGAGGAACAGGGGGAAACCCAGAAGCCCCTTCATTCCATGCTCAGTGTTCACCAGACTCTAAATTATGGCAAGCATTTTAATCCCTATTAGAAGCAGTCGGATGTAGCCGCAAAAGTTTGGCAAACAGAAAAAAATTTCTTTGGAAGTTTTGGAGGTGTGCAAGCAAGATCAGCTCAAAGAGGCTTTTGATATTTTTTGTTCTCAACATCCGGTGCAAATTGAAATCATTTGCGATTGATTTACCCCATCAGCTTTTTCCATTCGTATCCTTTCATTTTCAGCGTTATGTGCATGAATGCTTCCGTCAAGAAACCATGGTTCTAATTCTATCTTTAGCTACGACACAAATAGAGTAGCTAAAAGCACGCAGAATATGAAGGAAACAAATAGGAGGGAAGAGGGTCCGTTTTTCATCGAAAAACAATCTGGCCATAGCGGGAAGGAAGTTAAGCGAGAAGGAAGTTATAACTCTGCAAATTTTGTGAGAGAATTAAAAACAGACGCCATGGGCACTTACGGTGCTCAAATTGCATTTTTTAATTGAAGAAGGCATTCTCGAACTCTAATCTAAATCTCAAACTAAATTCAAGGAAAAAGTACCTCTTTATGCAACGATTCACAGATGCTAGTCGCTCCAAGTTATTCAACGATAATATATCTAACTAGTAATGGTGCCCAGCGTTGCTGGGCATAAGTTGGGAACCCATGTGGACGGAAACCTGTTCATCTCAGACTCCTATTCATATCTAATATAATAGAAACTAAGTCCAGCATTGCTGGCTATAATGGATTTTGTGTATTCGACACGCTTCCCCTTTCCTTTGTCTTCTACTCTATCTCGCGTTTTCTGTTTTCATCATTCTCTTACGCACTTTCTTTTTTTTTCTTTTCTCATTTTTCCTATTCTTTTTTCCTTCTCCATTTTTTCTTTTTTTTAACCCCCTTCTCCCTTCCCTTCCTTTTTCCCTTTTCATTTTTTCCTTTCCCTTTTTCGATGAACTTTTTCCTTTTCAATCTTTCCCCTTTCTTCCTAATTTTTTCGCGCCCTTTTTCCCTTTCCCTTTCCCTTTCCTCTTCCTTTTCTTTTTTTTTTCCCTTTCCCTTTTTCTTTTTTCATGCCTTTTTCTTGTTTCCTTTTTTCCATCTTTTTCATATGCCCCTTTTCTCCTTTCCCCACCCTCTTCCTCTTTATTCCATGCCCTCCATTTTCCCATTTCTCTCTCCCCTTTTTTCTTGTACCCTTTTTCCTTTTCCTCCCCCACTTTCCATCTCTTTTTTTTCCTTCCTTTTTCATCCTTTCTCCACCTTTTTCCCGTGTCTTTTTCCTCCTTCCCTTCCCTCTTCTTTTTCCTTTTCTCTTTCCCTTTCCCTTTTTCCATGCCTTTTTCAATTCCTTTTTCCCACCCTTTTTCGTGCTCATTTTCCTCTTTTCCTCACCCTCTTCCCCTTTTCCATTTCCCCTTTCTCTATTCCCTTTTTTCTTTTTTCTTTTTCATTTTTCATGCTCTTTTTCCCTTGCTTTCTTTCCCTTTCCTCGCCCTTTGCCTCTTTCCATTTTTCCCGTGCTAATTTCATCTTCCCCTTTCCCATTTTCCTCGCTCCTTTTTTCCATTTTCTCCCCTCCCCCCCTCTTTGCCTCCCTTTTTCTTTTTCCTTTGCCTTCCTTTTTCATCCCTTCTCATTTTCCATGTTCCCTTTTCTCCTCACCCTTCCCCTTTCCATTTCCATTTCTCTTTCCATTTTTATTTTCCCATATCTTTTTCCATTCCTTTTTCCTTACCTTTTTTACGTGTTTCTTTTCCTCATTTCCCACCCTCTTCCCCTTTTCCCTTTTCCCATTTCCCTATCCGTCTTTTTCTTTTTCTTTTTCTTTTTCTTTTTCTTTTTCTTTTTCTTTTTCTTTTTCTTTTTCTTTTTCTTTTTCTTTTTCTTTTTCTTTTTCTTTTTCCCTTTCCCATGCTCTTTTTCCCTTTCTTTTCTTTTTCCTTTCCTCACCCTTTTTCTCTTCAAATTTTTCACATGCCCTTCCCCTCTTCCTCTTTTCCATGTTCCTCTCTCGTTTCCTCGTGCCCTTTTTCCCTTCCTTTTTCCTCTTTCTGCCTTCTTTTTCGTTTTCCCTTTCCCTTTGTATTTTCCCATGCCTTTTTTCCGTCTCTCCAATCATTTTTCTCTTCCCCCTTTTCCCTTCCCCTTTCCTCCTTTCCTCACCCTTTCCCTCTTTCCCTTTTCCCGTTGCATTTTTTCCCTTCCTTTTCCTCCCTCCTCTTTTTCTTTTATCTTATTTTTTTTCTTTTTCCCGTTCCTCACCCTTTTCCACTTCCCCTTTTTCCTATGCCTTTTTTCCCTTCCATTTTCCCTCTTCCCTGTTTTCTCGTGCCTTTTTACCCGTCATTTTCCCTTTCATCCTCCCTTTCCCTTTTCCTTTTCCCTTTCCTCTTAAGAGATCAAAGCAATAACCAATCACAGTGGTGAGACGTCATGCAATAAATCTTGGCCTTCGGATGCAATCTGATAATCTAAGCCATCTAAATTAGGGCATGGTCCAACACTTACGGTAAAACTTTATAATATAAGATTCAATTTCTAGTAATTATCTTAATATGTACAACGCCGGCGCCCTGTGCACCCTTTGCAAGTTTTAGAAATTGTACTTTGCTAGTGCTCAAGACTAAAATAAAGCTTTTGATGCTAGAAATTTGTGAAAAATGTAAATATCAATCTAGGAGCGTGCATATTATGTACTAGGTAATTTCCAGTGGGAGGATCATTACGCCTTGTAAAGGCTCTAGCGGCGCCGCCAGACTCGGCGGAGCACTCGCGGCTTGCTTGAAATCCAATGCCGGAAAGGAATTAGACCCTCTGGCAGACAAATTCGTATATGGGCTCTTCATTTGCTTCTCCTTCTCCTTCTTTCTCCTGCCTGCTCCTATGTTGATTTACGAATCTAAATAGAAAACGAGAAATCAAAGCCTCGTGTTGAATCACTAAAAACAGTGGTCTGATACAAAATAAAATACGAAGATACCTGTTCTGGTTGAATGGGCGCAATACCCACAAAGAAAAGGAAGAATAGAAGAGAAATAGAGGCACATCACAATTTCTATGATTTGGGTCAAAAAACAGGGTACTTACAGTTAACAGGATGCTAAGCCAACGGAAAGAAGGAGATCTGCGCCTCAGACCTGTGCTCAGACTTGCGCCTCAGATTTGCGCATGAGAAACCGAAGGAAGGATGCTCGAATGAAGGTAAACTTCCGCATCTTCATCTGCCAAAAAAAAAAATCTTAGAACAGGGCAAGCAGAGGAAGTCTCAAAAGCGGCGCCGCTCCGCAAAACCAGGGGCAAAATTCCGTCCTATAATTTAAAGGGAATAATGCCATAATTTAAAGCTCCTGGTCATTACGTTCCTTTAATTCTTCCGGGCAAGCTTTCTCATCACTAAAATTTATGATTTGTGACTCTAACTCATCATCTCTTACCCTGCAATGGAACATCAATAGTAACGTCACTTGCTTATATGTGGCCTTTGGATTCGTGCAGACGGGTATGGCTTGGATCCAGCATATCCAGTCCAAATGGTTCAGAAGAGAAGAACTAAGTCAATTGTTGGAGTTCCTCATGCGAAAATTAAATTTGTTAGTTGGCAATACAGAAAGTGCAATATGTTAAGCTATGATATTCTACTTGTTTAGAGTGTTTAAAATGAGAATGGAACGAAATTTGCTTTCTCCAAAGTTTCAAGGATATAAACATAGAGCTACTGTGCATTCTAAGTTCTTGTACCATATATGACCCCATTACCACCTACCTGCAAGCCCAGACTTACCATGCCTCTAAAGCGATCATGGTGTTAACCATCTATAGAGGAGGGTGTGATTAAAACAAAAATTGTGGCAATAATAATAGGGGAATTATAAATGTTAATGTAAACAATTGGCCAAGTTGGATTGAAGGACTACCTTTAAATTCCATCTAACTCGCCACCTCACCTAAGCATGCATCATGTAGGCAATGCATTTACCTACTATGCCATGTGTTAGCTATTTGAAGTAAGGCCCAGATTCCACCAGGCCGGCAGATTGCAACCTTGCTTGCAACAAATACCAGCTTGTAGGAATCAAAGTGTCGGAATCAGCATTCCACAGAAGTCGTGATAGTTTTGTGATTGAAGCTTTCTTGAGCTTAGCTGGCATCATTTCGTAGTGCATCTGCCGATAAGAATTCACGCAACATCTATTTATCACAAAAATTCTTATAATCGACTCCATCTCGGGAGTTTCCACCCTGCAGATGGAATCCCATGTGGCGGCGTCGATTGCTTATTTGTTGCCCATCGATTTGTGCTCATTAAAGAATCGGGACCAAAGTGGAATCAACGGGCCTAAGTCTTGTAGAATCTAATTGATGTCGTATTTATCCGTTTTGTACCTCAAGCCATTGTTTTTTAACTACGAGTAAAAAACAGAGTTATTAGGCTCGTTGACTGCGGAGCTCGAAGTAAGAAAAGAGATTAAATAAGGATCGAGGGGAAAAGAAAGGTGCAGGTACGACCAATCAAATTTAAAACATAGAATGTAAACATAGCATGATCCCAACTAACGTAGATATGAAGAGGCCAAAGCCAAAGGAGAAGATCATTATGACCGTGAATTAGAAGACTGCTTGGAGAAAAGTATTTTAGAATGTGACGAAAAAATTGCCCGAGCTCTAAAAGCGATTAGAGGGGCGGCGATCCAAAGCACCAAATGCTTGGGATCAAGTTTATTATCCGCCCCCCCTGTTGTATTGGAGGAGTGGAAGAGGTATTTGGTGCAGGTCGTTGGAGGAGTGGAAGAGGTATTTGGTGCTTGGTCGGTCGCGGTCGGGCCTCCAATTCGCCGTGCGATGGTTTTTGTCGGTCGCGAGGGGAAGGGGGGCTGGATAATACCATGCTCGGTGGACGGGGGCCGGCTGTGGGGGCCGGATAATAAACTTGACAAAACCATGATGAGCAAAACCATCGCAGCGGCTTGTCGAATCGGAGGCCCGAATCTGCACCGACCTGCACCAAATACCTCTTCCACTCCTCCAACGACCTGCACCAAATACCTCTTCCACTCCTCCAATACAACAGGGGGGCCGGATAATACCATGCCTGTGACAGGGGGGCCACAGGGGGGCCGGATAATATACTCTAGCCAAAATTTTCTGCAGCAAAAGCATGACGAGGTGCCCATTCAACAATTTCTTTTCCTTTCCATCTATCTAAAGCCCAAACGTAGAATTACATGTGCTTTTCTATAGTGTGCCGTGCATCCTTTTGTTTCCCGGCGATGGAGTTTCCAGTTGAAGAGGTAGCAACGGCTCCAAGCACCATGTAACTGCTCCATGTAACTGTTGTACTCCATCCGAAATCACCCTTATGCCTCCATCTCCACATAAAGCATAAAAGATAGCCGATCAACCTGCAGGTAGGCCGCACCACCCAGAAATTGGTTTCCACGAAATAAATTGGCAATTAGCCCTATTTACTGTACTCCTTGCAGATCGCACTGGAACACAGGCCAGATCCAAAGGAATTTCCCCCAAATAGGATGCCGGAGAAAAAAATGCACGGTTTTCAAAAAAAAATACCTATTACTGATTTCACATTGAATTTATGCCTGAAAATCAGTATATATAATTCCAAAATGCCTTTTTGGTGCCGGTTTTTTTTAATAATCATCTTTTCTATATATAAGATTACTAGCAAATTTTTTTTTTTGGAATTAGTGACTTTTTGGCATGCTCTTCCCGGCCACTTTCCGGCTAAACGTGGCAGGCTGCCGTTGATCTGTGTACGCTGTCTGAAGCCCTTTGCTACAAGTTGTGCTCTTTGCTGTGCTCTGCCCTTAGGGTGCCTCCCCATTAGCCCAAAAACTGACCTTCCCTTTGCCATGTGTCAAACCCAGTTCAAAAAATGCCATTCCCGTTACTAACCCAAATACCTATTTTTGCTGACATGGCGAGGGCAGCCTCCCTTTTTTCGGAAGGAACGAAGAACTTCCGAATACCCCAGTTCGGAACTCCGTTTGTCTTGTAGTGGGGATCCAGCCGGTGGGATCACCCACTGACGCACTCCTCCGAATAAAACAAAACGAAGGGAACTCGGTTTCGATGGGAATGGTCGCATACCAATTCTTCGAAGGGAACTCGGTTATGTTGACGTGGAAACTGAGTTCCTGCTCTAATGGGGAGGCACCCTGACAGACATTAGTCATGGCTTGTGAATAGATAATATAGATTGCTGGCTTCTGCTATGTTAGGAGCATACAACTATTGGTAGTTGCTACTCTAGAAGTACTGGACTAGCCTCTGCTTCGGCATAATTAGTATTTAGATCAGAAAGAAACGAACCTTTCTTCAGCTTGGCCTCTGCAGGAGCTTGAAACGTCATCTTCCAGCCATTTTCTCCGTACTCTTCCAAGATATCATAGTAAGCAAGCCTTTTATGCTCCAATTGATCTAAAAGCTCAGGCATTTCTTTCTTTACTCTGTCATAGATAACCTGTTCCCGGACTATAGGTGTTCTTATTCCACCTTCAAGAGGGGGAATTTCGCAGAAGAATTAATTGTGAAGAGTTGGGATTACGGTGCCAGGCATGATTTTTTGATCAATTGCTCCGGAAATCATAAAAAATGCAAAAATGGATACTTATGGCTATGACTGAATGCAGCCTTCCGCTCGTTTCCTCCTTCCCATGCTAGATTCCCAATTTTCCATTGTAGATTGGGGGCTATTTAAAATCTGAATATTTTGTATTGGCTCTTAAACTAGCAACAAAGAACAATATCGGTTTAGAACGTCTGTAGATGGTATGCAGATCCACTCGTCAAAAACCCAACTACCTTCAAAAAACTACCTTCATGTTTCTGACAACAGAGCCTGTGCTAGTCTGGCGGCTTTGTGGGAGCAATTTTTCAAAGGCAAAGATAGGCCTTTAGCATTTACATTCATTAGAATTTAGAATCCATTCTTTCTAAATACATTCGCTATGATTGCAGAGAGCACTACTTCTTTACATGGATTTCACATATGCCATTACGTTCTCAATGATTTTGACATCTAAGGTTTCAATTCTGATAGATAATGAAATCCAGTGCCTATGAATCCTTGAATATTTGAATATTTATCATTAGCCGAGCTATGCAACCTAATGGTTTTTCTTTGAAGACAAATTTGTTTTTTTTTTTTTTTGCCCTTACATACTTAGATGTTATTAAATCTAGGCCCATCTCATGAAATCCAAATGAAATAATACGAGACTCTCTAAGGAAATTGGGCGCATCTCATGGAATCCAAAAGAATTTAAACGAGCCATGACGAGAATGTAAAAAATTTTGGCAAAGTTTAAAGAATCCAAACTAAGTATCTAGACCAATTCCATTGAATATAGGCCTCAACATTTACATTAAGCATCTTTGATACCAAGTTTTTGCACCTTTTGCCTAAGTTCACACAATCTCATTCTCTAGCTCTAAAAAATGTCCAAAAAGCTCTATGTTCTTAATCTTGGCATCATCCATGGATTGGTTACCAACCTTAGATCTAGCATACAACATCGCTCAATCAAGTTGAGGGAGTAAATATACTTCAAAGTTGTTATCTCAAACTTGCATTTTTTGCAAGAGTTGCAACACCATCATGGCAGACACGACAACATTATGCACATGCCATATAAAATATAATATGAAGTAGGCTAACTAAGCAACAATATTAAGCACCCGCCACATTAACCTTGGAGATGAATTGCGAGTAAATAAAGCATATTAAATTCCTATATGCTTGAAATGCACATTTGACAATTGTATTCAATTTAAGATAAAAATAGCCAAAGCTGTTAGATTGGTTAAAAGTCGTCTTATTAGGACATTGAGTTATTTTGGCAGAATCCCAGGTATTTCCAGCTTAGCGTAAAGCTAAATTCTTGTATATATATAGAAGGATATAGAAACTCATGGGGGTTGTCATAAAATAGCACATTACATATAAAGTTTTGATCTTGGCCCTTGGATAAAAAGTTGGTGAGGTGGCGTAGCTTAAGCCCTTGGATTTTGATGGGGGCATGCAAAAGTCATGCATGGGGGCATACACCCCATCTGTGAACCGTTGGATCAAAGGGGAGGGCGAAATCCTAGCCCTTGATTTTTATGGGGAAGGTGCAAGGAAGGTGCCAAAAAGTGAATTTGGTGTAGCAGATCTTAACCGTTAGATCAAAAGATCCTAGCCATTAACTTTTTAATATTAAATTAGTTTTTTTTTTAAGGAGGTGAGGTGGCACCCTCATTAATAAAAAAAAGTAATGAGGTGGCAAAGCATTTATTAGTGGACATTCTAGGAAGCTTCCTTTTGTTTAATCGCCTTCAAAAGGACGTAGCTTGCCATTGGAGGTGAGGTCCATGCCATTGGATTCCTCTCGTCGAGAGCTTTCCAATGAGTGGTGCTTTGACATTATTTTGCCGCAGTTGGAGCCAACATGATCGAGCATTAAGAATCTTTTTGGAATGTTCGAGTTTCAAGGAATCTATGGTAAGTTGAGGGAATCTAGGAGAATCTTTATAGGATCTTAGGGAATCCAGAGGAATATCATGATAATCTTAGAGAATCTATGGGAATATCAAGAGAGCACCTTTGAGAATGTAAGGGAATCTAAGGGAATCGTGATAAAATCTTTAAGAACCTAGAGGAAACTTGATGGAATCTTGCGGAGTCTAGGGGAATCTTCATAGAATCTATGGGAACTAGAGGAATCTCAAGAGAATCTATA
The DNA here is from genome assembly GCA_021234155.1 of Isoetes taiwanensis. NCBI lineage: Eukaryota > Viridiplantae > Streptophyta > Lycopodiopsida > Isoetales > Isoetaceae > Isoetes > Isoetes taiwanensis. The sequence continues at coordinate 1,134,251 of JAJEKV010000058.1, read as the reverse complement.
GGAATCTCAAGCACTTCTTGGATAGAATTTTGATAGAATCTTGGAGAATCTTGGCGAATCTTGATAGAATCTTGGAGAATCTAGAGGAATCTTGGGGTATTCTTTTAGAATCTAGGGGAATGTTTAGGAAATCTTAGGGAGTCTCAAATGAATCTTTGGGAATCTAGAGGAATCTAAAGGAATCTTCATAACATCTTTAAGAATCTATGGGAATCTTAATGGAATCTCGAAGAATCTAGGAGAATCTTGATAGAATCTTGGAGAGACTGGAGGAATCTTGGGGTTTTTTTTTGGAATCTAGGGGAATCTTTAGAGAATCTTTGAGAATCTTAATAAAATCTAGGGGAATCTCCATATAATCTTAAGAATCTAGGGGAATCTTTGTAGAACATTAAGAATCTAAGAAAATCTTTGGAAATCTAGAAGAATCTCAAGAGAATCTTTGGGAATCTTCCTAAAAGTTTTGAGAATCTAAGGGAATCTTGATGGAATTTTAGAGAATCTAAGAGAATCTTCATAGAACCTTTGGGCTTTATGCAGTCCCTCATATTGCAAACACTTGTATATATAGGAGGATAAGAAGGCAAAAGGCCTAACGATAGATATATCTAATTCAATTTCTAGTAATTATATATATAGGAGGATAAGAAGGGACAGATAAATATGAGAGAGTGCGGTCAAGATACAATGGTAAAACATATATAAATAAGCTGATAGATATGGGGGGTCTATCAATAGTGGATCAAGTTAACATTCCCTAAAAAAATTAGAGATGCTACATTTTTGTCACAAAACCAAGTATGGGGCCATAAAGATTGTATTTTAAGCTATATCGAAAACTTTTTCGGAGAGAAATTGGATGAGGTGCAATAGTCAAATTTTGAGGTAAATTTGCACTCCTCAAATGCACATGTAATCACAAAAAAACTCCCACGTGAGAAATGTATCTTGATCCAAATAGAGAATTGTGACAGGCCAAATTTTACTGAACATGAACCACTATTAGAATTAAAATTTGGCACCGTAGGGAAATAGTCGATTTAGAACAGAATTGGGCGCTCTCTTTTTGGCTTGCAATTCTTCCTATGTTGGCTCACAACTCCTCTCTTCCCTATTATGGATCAAGCTAATAACCTGGACAAAGTTCATATTGCAACTTCTATTTGAGTAAGAACGGGGAAAATCTAATACATTATTGATGGAAAAGCTAATACATTATTCTTGGCTATCTGGAGTTATCCACTCTTCATCACCATTTTTTTATACCTCATTATGGACATCTTGCACCAATTCATCCTGCATTACTCTAATCTTCTTGTGATGATGCTTTATAGAGCTCGACTTAGCTAGAAAGCCTCTCTAGTTCTTAGTGCAGTAGCCTTTGATTTTTTTCGATCCATTACGCACTCATCCAATGTTGTAAACTAATTTCAGCACACATAATGGTAAAGCATCCAATTTGACAAAAAAAAAAAAAAGCTATCAACCCAAAAAGCGGTCTTGAATCTCATCCAAATTCAGATATAAAACTTATCATCCACTCTAACTTGAAGAGAAACAAAATATACACAACAATGTCAATAAAGCCATTGACCCAAGGAAGTTACATGTAGACAATAAGAAAATAAATTCCATCAAGAGATATGATCAGCAGAAAACAGTGGAAAGTAACGCCTCAATTCTGGCTTTTGCAGCAAGATAGTATCCAAGTCCTTGCAGTAATCATCATCAATTTCAGCTGGTAGCTCGATAGGCACTGACTTAGTGATCTCCTTTAAAGGATTATATAAACCAGCAGCTTTCACAGCAGAATTTGAAGATCCAGCCAATCCAACAGTTAAATTTTCAGCATTGCTCGGAAACGAATCAGAATAGTTCCTACCACATGAAATAACCTACCATAGCAGAAGCTTTAGCGACGACACCACTCTGATCATACCTTTTATATGAGTCCTTATTCTTGTGCCCAGTAATTGACATGCCTACCTCAATTGGTACACCAGAAACTGACATTTGTGTAATGGCCGTATTCCTACAACTTTTGTTTGTAAAATGCCCCTCAATTTCGCAGACATCTACCATGTCTTTCAACCATGTAGAAATTGTTTTACTGGACACGTGACTGACATTATACAAGATCCATTTTTTTGGGCGGTTTATAGCCTGGGAGAAGACATGTCATCCACCAATCTTGTCCTTGACTTCATACTGCGGAAGATGACTCAATAGATGCTTCCAAGTATCAATTACATCAAGCTCATAACACCTAACGGGCTCTCTAAAATCCTCTGGTTTGCATTTATTCATTCCGTCATGCCAGTTTTTGCTAGTAGTCTCACAGTATTCTATATAATCCTTAACACAATCTTTATCAACATTGAATTGGAAATCACGAACCTTGGATAATTCTTGTCCACCTCGGATCAAAAATCTAGTCATGCAGTAGAATGCAAACCTTTTCTGCAAACCAGTACCAGTATTAACTTGGTGCATTGGATGCGCCAAGATCTTCTCCTGATCAGACTTGCTAAGGATATCACTCTTCTGATGCTTGGGAAGAAAACCAGCGGCAGCAGACTCCTACATTGATATTTCCAATGCTGTTCTCACCTTCAAAAACTTGATATCGTGGAACATATCAATTATCTTTTCTTCCTGCTTAGTATTCAACTGTTTAATGTCTTGTGCTCGCCGAAGAATCTTATTAAAACTTCGGAAAAGATTCTGCAAACTGAAATTATAACATTCAAAATTTGTATACTAGAACTAGAAATATTCAAACTAAAATAAAAAATGATAGAAACTTACCTATCCGGCGGATACTTGACACCATCAAGCCGTTGTACGCAAAGAAAGAATGGCTCCACATTTCCAGCAAGCTCGTCGAGTGGAATCTCTTCTATTTCTCTATCAATTTTCTGCCCAACATGTAACCTCCACGCATCAAACCTACCCCTGGCCCAATCGTCCTTAGGTTGTGATGCATTGTTTCCACAAGCACTAACTTTCTCCATCAATTCCGGATCCAATTCCCTAAATCCACCAATCTTTAAGGCTCTCTTTCCAGCACGACGACCAGGATTAATCTTAGAAATACTTGGTTTCTCTTGATCTTGCTGAATCTGATCAAAAATTATGACAGAAATACTTGTGTCTTTTCCATTATCCTTTTTACTGTTCTCAACACAAGAGCCAAGACTAAAAGAGGGAGCTTCAAATGAAGCGCTATTTGCAGCTACTTCTTCTAGAAAAAATGACCTATTGTAATTAAAATACAAAAACAAAAAACAGACTTGAAGCACAAAATGTCTCCATAGGAGTAATAGAGCTTCCATTGATACCTGCATGCATCAAACTACTTGTTAAAATTCCACAAACTGTCATCATTCAACTAAAATCATACCTTCCAAAGTAGATGAACTAGTTTTTTCGTGTAATACCACGTTGTTAGCATCTGCCATGCATAAGAACTCTCTATTACAGAAATTTGTGCACAATAAAGCAAGAGAAAATGACAAACTTACCAGGATATTTCATGGCAACAGACTTCTGGTTCATCAAAGACATGAGATCGGACTTCTTATTTGTCAAAGACATCATATTCTGACCTGCATGAACATAAACACTATTTAAGGACCATTAACTGGTAAAATCTTCAAGAAAACACAAACATGTTAAGGAATCATGCACCTACCTTCAGAATCGCTCAACGTTGATGGAAGCATGCCCTGAAAACCTACAGATCATAAACTTTCCATTAGAAAGAATGAAATCAATGAAATGAGGTCTAAAATTAAAAAAAATACCTGAAGTAGTAACTAAACCTTGAAATATAACTCCTTGAGTACCATTTGCTGAAGAACAACCATTCATTACTAAAAGAATCCGAAAAACAAAAAAGGATGCAAGAAAAATCACATCAATGCCTTCAGCATGCTTCATCTGCTGGCGCGCAATGGCCTTCGCCCTATGAAGGCCATATTTCTGTGTAGAAGGAGGAAGAGGAGGCCGTGAAGCAGGGCCGCTCCCTGGAGCCATGGCCGAGCTTCTCCAAGAATGTCGCAGTCTTCCTCTCGAAAATGACAAAACTGTGCCAACAAAAGAAAAAAACAAAAACAAAAAGTACAAAATTTCGAACGACCAAACTTCCATTTTGTTGAGGAATGAAAGGGGGTCGCCCCTTTCCGGTTTGGAAGGGACCCCGGCTGCCACCGGTTGGGGGCCCCCCTTTCCGAACCGGAAAGGGGCTCCTCCCTTCCATTCCCCAATACAACACTCTATTATCCAAAATCTATGGAATGCTTTATGTTGATGAGTCATATTGTTGATGAATCCATATTATTGGTACATCTTATATTGACTTCTTTGATGGGGCCAATATTTTTTAACATATAGAGGGTGTTTGGGCCACAATGCCATAATAGTTGTCATCAATGCGTTTGGCCCATCTACACTAGCCGTGAGAAAAAAAAAATGCTCTATTTTACTATTTTTACCACATCATCATTCTAATGGTTTATTGGCTACTCGTTTGGCACCAAAACACGTCCATGTCACTTCACTCTTTTTATCTTATCTTATCTTATCTTATCTTTTGTGAAATATATAAAATTATGGCAAAGATTGCCTAATGCACCTTCCATACATGTTTTTGTCGACGAGTGTCGTGTTGTGCAATAACATCTTATACCTTGCGAGGCAACTAGCAAGAAGGTCAACTTGTACAAGACAAAAGCTTTGCTCATCCCTTCACATGGCAGCCAATTTTGCCCATGTTTTACTCTAAAGGCCATATGGTGAGTATAATTTTGAAGGATAGTAAGAAGGAAGAAAGAGCATTTTTGTTACATTCACTTAAGGTCATTAGGTCCATGAGATGCTCAAACATGAGTCAATTCCCCACAAGCAATCGACTTTGCACGAACTCATCCAAACTATGGAACTCAAATCCCTTCATATCTAAACTAGTGATTCACCACTATACCAAATGTCAGGCAGTGATGACTTTATCATCCTCTAGATGCTTCTAAACTATAGAAATGGTGGCGATTGTTTCCTATTTTTCCAACATTTTTATAGGAATGAATTTAGTAGAATTGGATGTTTTACCATAAAGTTGAGGTTTTTACTGTAAAATGTCCATTAATTTGGCGAATTTGCTATAATTGGGATGTAATAATATCAGATTTTGGCGATTTTATGAAGTTCTTTAGCGTACGCATCCTAGTAAACCATCGAATCCAGATTTTAAAAAATGGTAAAATATAGCAACTTTACGAAGTTTCACACCTTAAAGTCATCACTGATGTCAGGTGATATAAAGAAAGGGATTGCAAACTCTTCCGAGATAATTTGAACATAGCTCAAAAGATGAAGGGGATAGAGAGCAAGATAAATTAGATCCAACATTAGATGACTTTTATATTGGTGCTAAAAGTTAGGAGTAGAAGCATGCTACAACTTGCAATATAGGGATTTAGTAGTGGAGATGAGGAAGGGTTGCAAGAAATGGATTGAAATAGTTTCGTTTTCGTAACAATACTTAAAAATCACCAAGAAGAATTGAACAACAGTAAGTACTTAAATCAACTGATTCATATGGAATTTACGAGTTGCATGGAATGAATCAATAGTCAGATTTGTGGGATTAAATCAAGAAGCCAATGTGGGCAATTTCTGGAATTCATATTTCGACAGTGCATGCAAATTCAGGCAGACCGCAAAAGTCCTTCTCCGGTTCGAAGATTCTCCACTCCGCGCTCTTTCCACATTCCTTTTTCTTCGTATAAACAAGCGTTCGAATAAATTCTCCTCCTATTCTAACCATCACAATTAATTCATCCCCTACTATATTCACGCATTTAACCTCTCCTCCGCCAGAAATCGCATCTACAGCGCGCCAATTTTTCATCCTAACATCAAAATTCACCAAATCCAGACCTCGGAATGCAAAAATATCCCCATTCCAAGCAAATGCGGTACTAGGAGCAGCCCTTTTAAACCAGAAATCCTCCATAACTCTCCAGCAGCCTTCTTCTGGATCAAATATATCTACACTCTCTGTAAATCCGCCTTGGAATTGAGTTGGGTACCCACCAACGGCATAGAATTTGCCGTGTGAAACAATTCCTTTGGCTTCATCCCTGCCCTGGCTCATGTCAGGAAGGGGCTTCCACATATTCAGAATTGGGTTGTAAATTTCTGCACTGGAGAGGGCATTTTTATCAGAATCATGCCCTCCTGCAACTAAAATACAGCCGTCTAAAACTCCACAAGCAAAAAAGGAACGAGGAGTGAGCATATCAGCGGCTCTGCGCCACAATCCGGAGCTAAAATTGAAGGCATAGACAGAAGAAATAGGATCATATGTATCTGGATGCCAGCCTCCAATCACAAATATTTCTCCGTTGACAGATTCGCATTTGCAGAAGAGGGGCATACTTTGCGGGAAATCGGGTATGGAGGGCAGCCATGTCCAAGCTTCATTCTTTGGATCCAGCATGCATAGACGGAACGTGGGCAGGGTTCCGATTTTTTGTGCAGTGGGTTTAGATGCCTGTAGAATGCAGATCGCTTTGCTGGTGAAGCCTTGCGCGCATCTGTAGCTGAAATACGACGGATTGTTGGTCAATTCCTTCCATTTTTTGCATACTCCCTGCATCGCAGCATGGCTTTGATACGAAATCCGGCCTAAACATAGCATCCCTACATCATTTGGAAGCCCTGGAATTAGATCCTCCATTTGCACTTGCCTGTCAAACTAAAATCAGAGCTATTAAGCACAAAAATTGGGTGTACAAGTGAGAAATGGAAACATGATTTCTGAGAAAATTGATGGACGTTTATATTACCTTTGGTGCCGTCGTTTCCTTTATGAGCAAATAGGTAGCTTACACGTGGCACACGTTTTATTTTATTTTTCTGTAGATTTAAGCTTACAAGTGGCACATGTTCTATTCTATTTTTCTGTATATAGGAACCTGTTGACACGGCAGGAAAAGCCCACTAAGAGGCGCCTCACATGTAAATTTTTCTTCTGTATTCACATGCAGTTCATTTGAGACGGCCGGTTCGACGTCTGAGCTGTTCGTCCCCCGAACTGCTAGAGCAGTTACAGGCGGGGCAAAGGTGACCTCGAGGCGCCTCTCCAACTGTATTCACATGCAGTTCCGACGTCATATTAACATAATAACATAAGTTTTGAGGCCGGTGACATGAAGCGTCCCTAAATGGGAGAACAATAACGTGGAGAACAGTGCCACGTGTCAGCGATTCGATGGCTGGAGCAGAGAAACTCCACAAAAACAATGAATATTTTGTATGGAAATAGAAGTGTGCTAAAATTTGCCACGTGGCAACATAGGGTTGGATGAGAGGGCAGAACAGCACCTAACTGTTCTTCTTTATGTAGATTTATACTTCACATAAGTTTAGTTGTTAAGAGTGCATGTTAAATTTTTTTTATCTATCTATCTAAGTTGTTTAAGAGTGCACGCATCTATCTATTCTCAAGCAATTAGATGTGTGGGTTTGGATGGAGAGGAATCCTTGCCGAAACTAAAATTTAAATGTGGTTAGCCGCCATGGCGCAAACACCTCAGCCCGTTGACAAACTTTGCAACCCTTGGCACTTGTTAACATCATGCAAGTAGTTTGCCATGTTCAAAACTGCACACACTTGCCAAAGCCTACTTGACACACCTGCAGAAGGGACAAAGATAAAAAGGAAAAGGACTTGGAATTGAGTTAAATTGTATCATATGCTTATATTCCCTTTTTCCATTTGCTTAATTTGATTATTTTCAACCAATAGTTCGTCGCCAACAATAATATGTTCGTAATGCATGGTTGGGAGAAATTACTGGATATTTTGATGTAAATTGTTGCATTGAATTTTATCTCCATTGACTATTAGAGTTGCAGAAAATTTCACTTGATCTCCACTGAAAATTTTAGTATCTGAAAGTTATAAATAACAGAATCCTATCATTGAAGAACAAATTGTATTTACATTGAATTCAAAAATGATATATACATCAATTCTATATCAAAATCTACTTCAAATCTATATCAAAATCTAGAATATGAGCTATCCCATATTTCCATTTGCTTAGTTTGACTATTTTCAACCAATAGTTGGTTGCCAACAATAATATGTTCAAGATGCCATTTCAAAATAAGAATGAGAATGATTGAATTATTTTTTATAATACACATATAAGGCCATCGACCTATGGGACCCATAAGGGCACCCCTAGTATATGGGTTTAACATATCTTTTATCTTTAGGATATTTATTCATTGCCATATATAAATTCCCATTTTGTTTCATGCCAATAAGTGCTCCATACTTGTTTGGCACTCCAATGTCACGTGAATTAAAAAGGGTTTATACTTTCTAAGTACAAGAAACTTATCGGGCCAAGGCTAAAAGATCTTCCCGTCTTGTCTATTTTAAGCTAGAACATGCGAGATTTGAAAACGCATTTCTTTTTTTAAACCAAGCGTGCCTTGTCTATTTTAAGCTAGAACATGCGGTTTTTGAAACAGCATTTTTCTTTCTGGATGCTGGCGGTTCACAGCGTAAATAGAAGGTTTTGATGATCATAACGGGGACTATAAGATTGTCAATGCAAAGTATTATATATATTTTTTCAAACATGTCATGCAATGATAGCTTTTTGGGGTTTGAACCTTGGCGGGGGATTTATCTCTGGCGACCAAGGCCGGCTAAAAACAAACAAGCGGTCGATTTTAGAATCCAAATATTCTATTAACTCTACCTAAAGAATGAATAACTTACACGAATACTTGTATTTTTAAATGTCTTTGTACCACTAGCAAAGCGAGCTTGAAACATATAAGATTTGCAAAAAATGTTCTATCGTATTACTACATAAATATCCTTTTGTTTAACATTCAAATATAACTCCATTCTAAGATAACACCCACCTATATTACACCATGCAAAGCCCATTCATAGAAAATGTTCATTTGATTTGAAGATAAAGAATTATGGAAAACAATGAGATCCAAATATCAAGATAATAATATTGTAGCCTTGGTTCTCTAAAGGTTAGCGTTCTCTCATTAGTGACAGAAATGTGTTTCATATGCTTCGATGGGTTTATTGCTATGGATGGAATTGAATTTGCAAAATAGAGACTAATTTGCCAAAATGGAACTTGGATGTAATGTTAAAAAAACAGTGCTCAAAAACTATGTAATAACTCATCACCGCACCCGCGCCTATAACCGGAGCCTCTTTGTAAAGACAATTTTTTAAAGGCAAGAATCGACATTATTTTTGAAATAGAGTTTTAGAACAATACCTTTCCTTGAGAAAGTCGGATCAAGATAGCTAGCCCGAGATATGCAAGACATTCAACTATCCGCCACTATACTTCGGAATTTTTGAAGCAAATGATAAAACTTTGGCATCCATTAGGCCAAAAAAATATTATTTAAGCTCTGCCTAACAATGTTTGTCAAAGGGCCTAACAATGTTTTTCAGTCTAAGCATACATGAGCACCATCCTGCTACCCCTAGGAGCCAAGTAGCCATATGTATCATATTGCGAAAAATCGAATAGAGCTCAATGTCTCATTCAATCTAAACTATAAAGGGACCTGTGTTGTTAAAAGCCAATATGCAACCTTCTAGGCATCTACAATCGCCAATTTCTAAAAGCATAGGATTAAGGTTGCCTTGATATTTCTTAAAGTGTTTTTTTTATCACGTTATGCCTTAATATAATGCGATGTAATAGTGCATGCAAGCCTAGAAGAGTCTAACATAAGTGCAAATGCAACAGACTCTAAGCATGCAAATAACATTATAAATAAGGTCATGTTATGCCTTAAGATCATAATATGTAGCAATGCATATGAGCATAAACGAACTCCTTGCAAGCATTACTCCACCTAGGCATATATAACAACCGACATCTCATGTAGCATTTCATGTGGCAATCTACACAACAATAATAACCTACACAATACTGAAGGCTTAAAAGCCACAATATAGTAGCGAGCATCTACATGATAGGACAACATGCAACGGCATTACCTAGCAAACAGCGGCTATAAGCAAGCATATCTACCGTCCGCAAAACTTAAACCCTACACTAAGCGTATCTACCTTTTAAAACTTTGCTATCTTACGCATTTTTCAAATATTATTAAATCCTTAGCTTGCTTCTAATCCATAGCATTTCAAGCTCCGGTTGAGTTGAGAGCACATTAGGAATTATCTCTTTCTTCGGACTCTAGACATGCATCAAGCTTGAATCATCCAAGTGTCAACAAAGCAATGATGAAACCATAAACATCTAATTAAGTCCAAAAAAAAAGATTCACTTGTGCCACAGGGTGATTATATTCTTTGTGTAATTCATGCGATGTTTATTCTGTATAATTTGTCAACCCATAAACCATGTATCATTATCACCATAACAAAAGAATAAACCGATATCTTTGAGTCCACACATCTGCTCATTAGAGGAATTTATCCGCCATAGTGGCTCCTTGCCATGTTATCTTAGTCTCAACCATGTATTGAGTTAAGGTCAATATATTTTGCCAATGTGTATTCCACAATTTCACCAATAACTCATCATGACATGTAGCAAAAGCACATTATTGTGAAGAAGAAAGGGGCTATCAAATGGCAAATGAGAGCTCACTTGTTTGGTTGGTGCAATAACAACTTGAGACCGGGTTCGGAGAAGGATTAACGATGGCAAGAAGTTGAACATGATCATTTCAAGCTTCAAATTTGCATCAAACTTGGGATTAAGGTCATGTGTGCATCATACCTCTATTCTTTCTTAGCATACATCTTCAAGCTCTTTTTTGATTCGGCAAGCTCCGAATCTTTTTCTCAGTAATAAAATGAGAGCTCAAAGTTGTATGATATGTCCATACGGTTCCTTAATGTTGGGAAAAGTCAAAAGGTATCATCTGGTTCCCCTACAACATGTGAAATTGGGCATCATGGTCATCGACAAATTTTTAGCGAAGCAACTATGTCAATGGCCTTTGGTTATTTTTCTCTTTAAATGAAAATTGGGAACATGCAGGGGTACACGGCTTCAATTTTGATAATTCCGGTGGGAATTCAGGAATCCACAATGGGAATAGAAAATACATCGCTAACATTAAGGCCGAAAGAAAGCCTTTGGGTTATCTAAATGGAAAAACCTAATCGGAAAAAAATTTGTTTATGGGGTGGAGATTGTAGCCCTAAAGTATGATGTCATTTTTATGTATTCCACCCAAATCACCTACTAGCTAGACCTCAGGCTGATGCATTTTGAAGAACTATATCACGATAAGCATCTATTATCCGAGATACATCCATAGCCAAAGTAGATTAAGCAATCTAAGATATCTCGGACTACTGGGTCCTTGTTACCTTTTGCCTTTAAAATTTGCACACACGCATTTGTGAAAGAATACAAAACTGGATAGGGGCTATTCTTTTACCATGGTGGAAGATATTGGGACAAACAAGATGAGTAGTTAACTTAGATTTGCCATGCCTTGTCGCGGGATAAAATTTGAGCTCTAGAATCCCCCTCTTTGCACACATCCAGGCCATAAAATAAACATAATAATACAATTCACATTTTTGTCATGAATCAAGTCCCTAATAAATCAAAAGAGAGCCATTTTGTATTGAATCCATATAGAACGATTAAAGCGGATTTTGACATGCCTAGAAAGGCAACATAGGTTTGGGAAATTTGCTTAAGTTATTGACATGTTCAAAGGAAGGCAGGTGTCTATGAGTGCCTCAACTTTGATGCCCATTTAAAACTCTTTTACAATTCCTTTTGGCTAAAATTCCATGCTTTCCAAAGCGATCTTCAATAGGAAGATGGATATCCTTGGCTATCTAAGTTCATATGGAAAAATCCATCATCTCGTGCATCTAAAAAGGCGTTAATACTAGGCTCAAAGGCGTTAGACGTTGGAAGAAATAGGTTGTTCTCCATAGTTCAACCTTCAAGTGGGAAACATGCAACAAATTCTCCGACTCTCCATCTCCACTTTGATGTCTCATCCGGACCTATGTTTCCTGAGATAGAAAACATGATTGAGCATTTATTGAAGTAGATTCGGATTATGGTAGAGGATGGATTGCTTTCGTTGCAAGACATTTATTTCGAGGGCAAGAAAACAACATGACTCCTTTTTTTTTTTTTTTTTAAAGACACCATTCTCCCAAAATTTTTGCATCAAAGAAAATAGGAAAAAAAAAAAGGAACATGCTTTAGATAAGTGATTAAGCAAACTAAAGATAAAGATCATAAGTCAAACAATACATACATTTAGTGCCAAACTCACACTATCTCCCTTATTGGGGTTATTAAAAAAAATATGAAACCCTTGAATAAATTTCCATGAATGGGATTTGGGAAAATGTTAATCCCATCCGGCAGACTTATTGGCACATGCAAGTGAAGAAATGTTCTTGTGGATCTTTAAGATCTGATACGAAGGGGTGTCAAAACTTCCGGAAAATGCCAAGATGCAGAAGAACATGGGACAATAAATAAGTTTTTCATTATCATGGCTTGGATCAAAATCAATGAATGCTGGTCTTTGAAGTAGTCTCCACAGGATGTTTTCGTTATTTTTGTGGTGATAGGATTGAAGGTAAACATCGAGAGCCTTATTTGTACTAGATGAGGTTATTGGCACATTCAAATCAATATGGCATCGTTCTTTTCAGGTTGGTAAATTCAATTGTATCCTCGTTGCTTCTATCAAGAGCTACTTTCTTATCCAATTTAGATTGATACATCCGTATTGCCATTGATGTTTGTAAGATAAATGGAAGAGATATATTTTATGTATCTACATATGTTCCTGGATTTGTGCATACATGTGTGGAGAGAAAGTAATAGCATTATTGCAAATCTCAAACAGTTTGGTTGTGCAGAACATTAACATAACAATGTCGATTAAGATATTGAACAAGTGCTTAAATATCCTAGATGCTAAATTGTAACCTAGACATACATTCCCTTTTTTCCATTAACTTAATTTGATTATTTTCAACATAAGTTCGTCGGTTACAATTATGTGTGAGAATGCATGGTAAAGACCGATCTTGGTCATTTTAACGTGGTTGTTGCATTGAAAGATGTCAAATAGTGTTATTATTTCTTAAGCTATTTCATCCTAGGGTGTAAGCTTAGCCTCGTAAATTTAGCATTATGTATTTACAATGGGTGATATGAGGTGGTGATCTAACAAAGGGCACATTTAGGTGGTTGCATTGTTTTATGACATTGGTCTAATAGAGAGCACTCTAGTTAACTTAGGGCGATTTTCGATTTGCTTAGTTCGTCAATTATCAACCAATAGTTCACAATTTAGGACCAACAAAGGTTCAAGTGTTCCATTTTGGGACCAACAAAGGAGCAGATGATAAGTGTTTTCAGTGTGTTTATCAGCAGGAAGATGACAACTATTTCTTCAACTTTTTTTTGTTTTTTCTACTTGGATGTGTATCATGTTTAGCATTTTTCATCGATGATGTTGTTCACATATAGACATCTGATTTATGACATGCTTTTTATGTAATTAATCACATTGGAAACAAGCAAAAGCAAAGATGAACAATGGAAACGACGACTAACAATGGCATTGACAACTACTCATTATATTAGGTTGTCCTGACTTTACACAAGTTCTCTAAATCAGATGCTATTTGAGCTCTTCAGTGTTTCTTTGTTTTTTCATCCCCTAGCCAAAGTAACATTGGAACTTGTTGATTGTAAATCTTGTTTGTTTGGCTCGGATCTAGATGCTCGAATCTAGATGCTACACTTTCATTGTCATGTTGGGGGTGTTTAGCTTGGCGCTTTTACATCCCTTGTGTGTTTCCTCTTATAAAATTACATGATTGCATGTATCCTCTTATACAATTATGTGATAACAAGAAAACTAGAAATTTGTTTACCTTAAAATTTTTGATGAAGCGTGGAAAATTCCTATTTTGAGAGTTGATCCAAAAGCCTTCCTATTTTCCAATGGGTTGGGGAAAATGAGGAATCTCTTCATGAATGGAAATTTAAATTCTTGATGTCCTTTGACATGGATTTATGGCGTGCACCATTAATATGCGTGTTGCGTGTTGTTGGAGAAAAAAAAAAAAAAATGGAAACCCTTCTTGTTTTGGGACTCCCCCAGATTTTCAATGAAACCCTTTATTTCCATTTTACGGGAAGGGTTTCATCTTGGAGTCTTCATTGCTATTTTCCATGGAAACCAAAATAGGAAGGGTTTCCATTAAATGGAAGGGTTCTAATGTGGGCTTATTCCCTTCCTGGTTTTAATACTACCAAAGGGAAGGGTTTTACCCTTAACTTTGTAGGGTTTCAATACTTGAACAACCCAAATCTTTGGAGTACTTAGAACCATCGCTATTCAGGGGTGCCCTACATTAAGTATATATCTATACAATGGAAATTATATGTGTATTATCTGAACATATATAAGTCCCTTTTTCAATTTCTATTTTCTGTTTTGTCGTGGTTTTTTTTCCTGTTGCTTTTGTCGCCACGTTTTTTTGATAAATCCAATCCGTCGAACTCCGTCTAGGTTGTCATATTGTGTAAGCTATGGCGGTGTATAATCCCTGTCCACAAACTATGGCGGTGGATAGTCTGCATGTCTGGTTATTTGGCCTTGGCCGCCTGTATATAACTCGTAGATCTTGTGCACCTATAACTCTGAATAATTCTAAAACTGTGCTCGGATTTGCTCTGCATCATTTCCAGTCTGTAAGTTTGCTGCATCTATCTGTTTTCTTGCATCTATCTGTAAGTTTTCTTGCATCAGTCCAGTCTATACCCTAAGATTCTGATATGATCCGGCGGCCCTTCCGGCCTGGAAGCTAAGCTCTGAAACCAAGCAGGCCATTGGAGACCCTGTTTGATCCCAAAATCTATAACATCTATTCGTTTCTGACCCTGGAAAGCTTGAAGAATAGCTTGATTTGCAGTAAAATGGCAGAATTTGATGTAGGGAGTTACATGATTTAGGATATGCATTTGCTGATAAATTGGAGCAATGTTCTTGCAGCTCTGCAGGCAAAGTGCCTCTGTAAATTACGCTGCAACTCTTTGCAAAGGGGTACCTTTCAGAGATACTAATTCACCCAATTGGGCCAACAGAGGATTTTACCAGACTTAAACCCAATTGGGCCAACAGAGGATTTTACCAGACTTATTGTAGATACTGCTTCCATGCATGCAAGTAGCGGATTTATAAGCTCTAATCCTGTTTCTAGCCCTATTCCTTTGATTCAGAGGTCGGATACCCTGTTGAAAGCCCCAATCCCCTTTTTCTAAGCTAATTCTTCTCGAATGATCTCCGTATGGCCTGAGTTTGGACAAGAGTGGGATTGGCCCAACCTAGAGCAACGCAAGCTTCCACAAGCTCATCGCAGATGGCCCAGGTCCTTGAAGGACGGCGACTCCATGCACTGTATAATCAAAATCGCTTAGGAAATAAAGTCAGCCAAAAAACCATGCCTTTGCGCCTCTCAAAGTAGTAATGCTGGATCTAAAGGGCGATGTTGGCACCAAAAGGGCCTTCTGGTCTGCTACTATTGCAGCCGGATGATGAATGCTGATAGAAAACGTGTTGTACCAGAAAATGCGAAAACCCTGAGGTGGAAATATACGTTGGGCAAATTCCCGGAAGTCTATTGTGCTACCGTCCAAGATGGTTTGGTCTTCCGTCCTATGTGGCAATCCGTCGGTTTGAACCGCCGTCAAATTTTTGCCTATGATTTTGAATTTCTCCTGCCCACAAGAAGGGTGGGCAAATTCCTATTGCCCTTCTTTGGATGGCGCCAATAACTCAAATTGGCCCATTCTCTAAGAATCCGTTTTTCAAAGGCGCCATGGCATGGCAGTTATCTCTATAAGGAGATATTTTTGAAAACAAAGGCATATTTACTTGTGTTTCCCTTTGGGAATCTTTATTCGATCTCGTTTTTTTTCTAGATGATGGTCTTCATGAACCTTCATCTACAAACAACAACAACAGTGGCGAGGGGATGAAAATCAAAAACTTTCTTCATTCCTTGGGCTTTAGCTTTTATGGAGTTCTATCATGGCAGCATTTGTTGTTGCTGGATTCTAATTTATGAAAAAATATTTCATATTTGTTCTGGTCATGCATTTCGGCTTTGTTCAGGGCCGTATTTCTAGGTTGTTCAGGGAGTATTTCTAGGTTTTAGGCTATGATACAAGGCTTGCCCTAGCTTTCTTATTTAACGAAGATCTGCACCATGTTAACATTTCCATTAAATTTCCAAAAATTGTATACATCCAAAGTTGATCCAAATGCCTGGATCATGGCTTTACATAGTCCAAAAGCAGTCATGAGTTAATCTCCCATGATATCATGATCTGTTCTTGCATCATCTTTCTTTCATGGATTGATTAAATTTTTTCCCTTGATTCCTGGTTTGTTGCATAAAATTTAAAGGTTCTGAATAATTTACTCTAGTTGTTCTTGAATAATTTCCAACTGTGTATCTTGTTTGCTCTGCATCACTTATCTATTTCAATTTTTTATTTTAGAATTCTATCTGTTTTCTTGCACCTATCTGTAAGTTTTCTTTTGTCTCGAGGTATATAAATTCTTTATCACTATCTTATGTAAGCATGAAACCAAGGAGGCCATTGGAGACCCTATTTATCCTAAATTTTAACTATCTATTCGTTCCTTCAACTCTTGCAGTATAGCTACGTTTATGGCTACAATGATGGTATTTGGCAGATGAATTACAGGATTTAGGATATGAAATGGCTCTTCATGCTGCCATGTTCTTGTGTTATAGATGCAACAATTTTTTTTCCTGAGGTCTGCAACAAATGGGATATGGTTGCCTGTTTAATCAAGTTTTTGGCATTTCTTTTTAGATGAATCATCCAGACTTATATTCTAGTGCATAGGATTTTACCAGACTTTTGTAAGGATTGCTTCTATGCATTTTGGCAGAGAAATATAAAATACAATCCTGTTGACAGATTGTTTCTTCAGAGAGTACAAAACATTGTTTTTGATATCCCCTAGAGTTTCTGACTTTCTTCTCCCATGCATGGGAAAAAATTTCATTCTCTTTATTTTTATTGGTTTAATATAGAGATTGATCTTATGCTTTTCTTCTAAAAATGGTCTGCTCCTGGTCTTTTGAAGGCGACTTTTTGTTTTATAAAAAGTGCTGGAAATGGAAACTAAGAAAGAAAAACCATACAAATTCTAATGCATGTTCCGGTTTTGGATCTAAAGGGCGATGTTGGCACCAAAAGGGAGCCTTCTGGTCTGACTATTGTAAAGCCGGATGATGAATGCTGAAAGAAAACGAATTTTTACCAGAAAAAAAAACGAAAACCAACAGTGGTGGTAACCCTTTAGATCCTAATTCCAACACAGAAAAATTTGTCCCATAGAGGCTCAATTCCCACCGACATGTTTTCGCAGAATCGGCTGGCAAATCAGATTGCATGAGCTTGGCTATGGCGGCAGAATAACTTACAATCAAACCTTAGCAAACACGGAACCAGTGTTGAATAAGAAATCCGGCAGATTTGGGAAGCTTAGAAGCAAGGTACAGAGCGAAACTCGCCCTGGCAAAAAGAATGCGGATAAATGAGAGCAAACTTCTATTTAAAAGGAAGATATGCCAGAACCGATTTTCCCAAAGCACTATAGCTGCTCCAGAGAAAACTGCATCTGCACTTCCAATATACAGAAATAATTTTTGGCAAAGTTCCTGGAGCCACGCCATAGCTAGAAGACACAGCGGGAAGCTATGAAAAAATGGATGTGCAAAATTTCGTCCGTGGTTTCCTTTACTTTTCCCTTGCCACAATTATGAGTCATCAAAGCCATTAATTAATATCCATCTCAAAAAGTAATTTACCTTCACAAGCAGCCGATTTTTACCAGCATTATCGCGAACAATAACGCCCATGGATTTCCGTGAGCGATCGAACTCCAAAAGTGCAACCCTCTCCTGTCTTCCGCTCCACCATTAGCAGCAGCCTGCGAAACTCATTATTGTCAGATTCTTTGAAAGCCAATGTACGAAAATTAACCTCCTCGTACATGCATAAGAAAAGCAAGCGAAGAAAAATTATTACTTAATGTTACTATGGGATCCATCGCGGTAAATGTTGGACACTGACATGTTATACCCAGCCTTAAATGGCAAAAAATCGGCTAAGTCCACAAAAACGCCGTGTGTTTTTTTTTGGCGTGGCTATAACATGTCAAACACACGGATATACCACGGATATGCCCGTGGGTATAACATGTCAGTGTCCGATATTTACTGGGCTCCGGCCTATGGGATGGTCAATAAAATCATTCTTCCCATGCCGCCCCGTGTTAAGTTTTCCTTGTGCTTCCTTAGATGGTATTCCCATTTTCTCCACTAGAACCTGTGCATAGCCACCACATAAGATAAGTAAAACGTCTCATATCAACATCCCTCTTCATCCAGGACTTGCTCAAAATTTATTATCTGGCTCCAATAAATTAAGCAAACACATGCATTCAAAACCATATGCCAACTAGTACTCTATAAACTTATGATTTTGGTCAATGTGGCTTGAATTCAAACACAGCATTTCGGCTCCAATATTCCACATGGACATTCGCAAACACAATAAACTATTGTCATAATCGGAAGAAAATAGAAGATAGATTTGGCAGGAATTGGCAATGAACTGAACCTGAACCTATTAGCACATGTTAAAATAATATCCCTAATTGTCTGTCTCGCAACTTGTGCTTCAAATCTTTCATTTCTAGAATTTACTTGGCCATTTGACTTAATTCCAGGACGTTGTCTCATTCGAAACAATGATATTGAAATTTACTGAATATGGTTTAAGATAGTACTTTTTGGAATATAATGTTGCACCACGCAATCATTTAGTCAGTCAAGAGTAGATTTAAGATACGATATTGCCAAAATAAAAATAAAATAAAAATGATGACAATAAAGAAAATCAAAATCGAAATTCAATCCTTAAAAGTCCATGGTCTTTGCTTAAATGCCTAAGTTTGCATTTCTCCATTCATGCAAAATCTAGATTAATTTTTGGAATTTTTAATAGAAGACTAGTGCAACCCTCGCTTCCTCCTTCCGTTGTTCTTATATGCTCACAATACAAATGGAGATGTAGAGAGGTCTAAGGTGGATGTAAACGAGAAATAGTAGGGGAAAGGGATGCATAATAAGAGATGTTAGAAAAGTTTAGAATTTTGAATTCCATTCATATTATGCTCAATTGTAGCTAACACTATAATACACGCGTGTTCTCATCAATCCTTTGTGTTTTTTGTCTTCAGAAAATATCTTTGTGTTGGAAAGACGACACAATCAAAGCGGTATCAAGTGAGTTACTATCCCATATTGTTTTTTTATTTAACTTAAAGAGTTGGTACTTCAATATTCCATCAGTCAAATAGGAATTACCTAAAGTAAACAATCATGAATGATAGTGATAGAGTCGCACAAAGAGATCTAGTTGAGAGATATAGAAAGAGAGCACGACAGAGAGAGCGCGCGCGCTATGCAAATTTGACTGAGGATGATAGGGAGAGGATACGAGAAAGAACTAGAGCGTGCAAGACAACGTCGAGCTAGAATAATAGAAGAAAAAAATACAGAACACATAGGTACAACTGTGGGTAAACAAGATAATAGTACGACTTTGAATAGTTTGATCGAAGAGTGTAACTTAGATTAGGCCAAAGAGAGTATGCAAAGAATACAATCTAAAAGAAGGGAACGTTATGCCAACTTATCAGAAGAGGATAGAGAAGATCGTCAAATAGAAAGAGAACGCCACTGTGAACCTATCCAGAGGAGGATAGGGACAGGATACGACGTAGAAGAGTAGAACGCTACATAAACTTATCTGCGGAGGATAGAGACATGATACGACGAATAGACAGAGAACGCCATACAAAGCTAACTGAGGATAGACTTATAGAGAGCTCCATTGTAGATAACCGGTCCCTAGTTGCAAGTGATGGAAATGTGAAAGAAGAAAAGCGAAGTTGTATGAATCAATGTCGTATTCAAAACCCCGAAGAAAATATGCATCAGCTAAACCAATTAATTATGACGCCAACCCATACCCATGGTGAGCCATCTATCGTCTCTCCTATTAGAAACTCTCAAACGCTTGAAAACCCATTGGCTGTGAGAAATATTAAGCAACATTTAAGGCAAATAGCAAGAGAACGTGCAAGAATATTGCATTCTACTCGGGTTGGAGAAGAGCAATTAGAGGCTATTTGCTCGGTTTTCAAATTTAGAAATACCTGTGAACAAGGTTGTCTACAATCACAAACTCTTGAGATTTTGGACTCAAAGCGCTCAAACATGAACACGATCGCACACCTAATGAAGAAGGTCAATGATGGAGGAGAAAGTCATACGCACATTGGAAACTTGTGCACATCGCATGAACTTGACAATAAATCATTACATATGCTATGTGTATATGGAATAAGAGATGCACTTATTGTCAAATTCCATTGTTAAATGTTGAAAGAAATGGCTTATGTTGCAATGAAGGAAGATGGCTATTGCCGCCATTGCCTCCTATTCTATGACACTATATGATCTCTACAACATACGGAATTTGCAAAACTAGCAAGAAAGGTGAATAGATTATTTTGCTTTAGTGTACTTGGAGTAAGTGGTAAATTTGTAGATTTAGACTTTCCTTCATAAAGTAACCATAACGGATCGAACATATCATCGACTAAGCCCTAGTGGGGGGAAAAGCGGCCATCAATACATTGGTACATATATGATGAGTCGGAGAGGTACACACAAGCTCGAGCTCAAAGCGTGCCATTTCAATGGATCGGTATCGTAGGTTTAGTTCTTGATCAAGTAAATCCCTTTATTGAAACCTTGAGCGATGGGATCATCGCCGGGCCCGTCCATATATAAGCGTACAAGGAGCAAGCGCTAGTGATGATATATCGCGACTATCGTGGATGTTAACAATATCTTTGACATTGCACCTAGAGTAGCTAGTTTTTGGGTGCGAAGCGAAGGTGAACCAACCTTTGTGAACATACTTGATCCTATGTATGAGCCATTTGCAATATCATCTCATATTCATGGTACAATTGGTTGGGGACTCGAGAGCGAACATGGTCTTACACAATTGCAATGGTACATGACCCGGATTGCTACATGAAGACCGATTCATCCAACTTGGTGCGTCTATGTGGAGAATACTTGGTAGATATGTACTCAAGAGTCGAGGATGCTCGATTGAACTACTTTAGAAAGCATAGACATTTTCGCAATAGAAGAATACAATATGGCGAGGATTATTGAGGCGAGAAAATGGCGACCCGGCCGACATTGTCTTGCCATCGTCCTTTTTAGGAAGCCAGCGATGGTGTTACGTTGAGTTTCTTGATGCATTAGCTCTATCTAGAGCCAAAGGGCATCAACTTTGTTTATCACTATGACGACAAATCGATTGGCCTGAAATAAAGGACACTGCGAGAGTGGACGAGAATGCATCGGATGTCCCTATGATTGTGGTTCGTTGTTTCCATGGAAGATTACAGCGATTAAAAGAGCTCCTTCATAAGTTTTTTCAGCGTGAGATATCATATGTAATAAGCGTCATAGAATTTCAAAAAAGCGGATTGCCCCATTAACACCTCGTCCCTCGAACCAGGGCACGAGATACGGTTGAGTGCATCGATGAGATTGGTCGAATTACTGCCGAGATCCGGTCCTTCGAGGGCAAGTTCAAAATTTATGATTCATAAGCATACTCATAGATGCTTTCGCCCGGATGGTGCAACTTTGTTGCTACAAATATCAGAAGGATATCACTCAAACGACATATCTCGACTCAAAGGGTTATGTCCAGTATAGGAGAAGAACTATAGATGGTGTATGGGTGGTGCCATATAATGCATTCCTGCTCCATGAATTGGATTGCCACATTATGGTGGATATAGCATCTACAGTACATATATTCTCATACCTTTATGGATACATATATAAAAGGATTGACGGTGGCGACTTTTCGAGTACCCAAGAGAGGCATTCGTCATTCATACCGTCGTCATTAAGCAATCAGCATGAAGAACATGCAGAAAGCTCGTCGAGAAACAATACTGAAGGAGAGCGTGTCACGGGTCAACCATCAGTAACGAAGAGTACCATAAATGGGTCATCAGAGAACATTTCATCTGATCAAGTTCCTAAAAGACCTCCCAGGGATGACATACAAGATTACTTGAGGGCACGGTATTTATCCGCAACGGAGGCGGCATGGAGGACACGGTCTACCATTACATCTACCACTGTCTAGCACACGATCATTGTTAGATCGATACTTTTTACGTTCTTTAGATGCTAGGTTTGATACGTTCACGTAGATTCAGTATTACGAACAACAGACATTGATAGCGTTCAATTCTGCCTTGGTAGACGTACCTGAGAACTATGTAGAACAAGAACGAGAAGGATTCGTGACCAATATAGTGAAGAAAAGAGTGAGGCAGCCAATAGTTTGTAGAATACGATTGCTATTGCCTCGAGTGGGAGAGGCATTCTACTTGAGACAAATTTTGCTGCACCGCTCTGCAAGGACATGGGATGAGCTGAAAATCGTTAATGGACAACAATATGAAACGTACCAGTTTTGCCCGAGGCGAAGGGGTTGCTTGCGCACACTCTTGCGAGGCTATATTAGTGATGGAAGAAGGCGCTTCCTTATCATTGAGTCCCACGATTCGCGGTTTCTTTTTGCCATGTTCTTCTTTGGACCAAGGTCCGACAATTGAGCTATGGGCGAGGTTCAAAGTACCAATGAGTGTTGACTGCTAGGCGCAGTACCCAAATGATGAAACAATCGCTTTTAATGAATCCCTTCATTTAATCAACAACATTCTAACACAACATAGTACCAACATCATGGCATCGGTCTCCAAGCTGCGGCCTCGTCTTGGAAGAGATGTCATGCATGAATTGCGAAAATTTTACGGTCATGGATGGTACTTAGATGAAGTAATGCAAATGATGAGCATAATGAAAATGACCAACGGAAGATATATAGTTTCGTTCGGGAATGGCTTGAATCGTGAAAGCAACCAACCTTTGTTCATCGATGGAAAGGCCGGGAGGTAAAACATTCCTTCTAAATTGCATATGCCTATTGATACGAGGCAATCAAGGTATAGTTCTTCCATGCGGTACGACAGCATTAGCAGGTCTCCCATACCCAGGAGGACGAACAGCCCACTCGTTGTTCCAAATCCCCGTAGAAGAAAATAACGCAGGGCTTCATTCAATGATAGAACATGATTGGAGCGCGGATCTGCTCATTGCAGCTAAGGTCATCATTTGGGATGAATTTCCAATGGCCAATAAAATTTGTCATAGAAAGTACCCATCATCTATTACAACGACTATGCAGGAACAATCTTCCCTTTGGAGGTAAGCATTTCATTGCTTACGGAGATTTTAGACAAGTCGGCGCTTTGTTGTAAAGGGAGGGGAGAAATGCAGCATATAATGCATCCATAAAATCCTCATCATTGTGGCAAACTTTTTCGTGTAATGAGATTGGAAGAGCGATCCGTAGCATGGCCCGACCACCGAACTAATGCGTTTTCGGTCGATCACATAGGAGAAAATTGGGAGGACGAGCGGTCTCACTAGATATATTTAATATAACTACTAGCATAGAAGATAGCATTGAATTTTTATATCCATGTGACATCTTTGCGAAATACAATTTCATGTAAGACCACGAAATACATTGTTGACAATTAACAAGAGTGTTGATAGCTTCAATGATCGCATTCTTGGTAGAGTTCTAGTCACGACAAATCATTATTATAGTCATGACCACATCAGAGCAAGATGAAATCATACAGCGACCACCCTTATGCAACCTCGATTTCCTTAATAACTTCACACATTCGAATACCCAACCATGGTGAAGCTTAAAGTAGGGGCCATATGCCGCATTATGAAGCGGTTGGATATGGAAAAGGGTTTGGTAAAAATGCGAGAGTTATGGTCGTGTGTGACCGAGAAAACTTTCGACCTCGTGCACATTCTTCTTGGCCGCCTTTGAATCATCTGCTTCAATCTTGGCGGGGTCCGTCGAGATGCCTTCTAGAGATCACATGGCCGAGGTATTCCACCTTCTCGTTGCGAAGTGGCGCCGACAACTTGGCGCAGCTGGTGCCTCTTCAACTTCTCTAGCACCCTTCTCAAGTGTTGCCGCGTGCTCTTCAAGGGATCTGCTATACACCAAAATGTCATCAAAGAAAACAATCACAAAGGTGTCTAGGAACTCCCGAAGATATCGTTCATGAGCCTCATGAGCGTTGCGGGCATTTGATAAGCGAAAGGCATTACCGTGAACTCATAATGCCCATACCGCGGCGTCGAAGGCGGTCTTGTGGATATCTTCCTCCTTTATCCGTATCGATGATAACCCGACCTTAAGGCGATTTTTGGAAGATCTTTGCTCCTTGAAGGCTGATCCATCAAGTCGTCGATCTTGGAAGCGCATACTTGTTCTTAATGGTGTGCTTATTCAAGCTGTCTATAGTCTATGCACATCCTCAAAGATCCATCCTTCTTCTTGACAAAAGAATGGCGCTCCAAGCGGCGAGACACTAGGTCTAATGAAACCTAGGTCGGCAGCTCCAGAAGCGCTTCTTCGACTCCGAGGCAACTCTGCGTTGTCATTCTATATGGAGCCTTGCTTGTTGGCTTTGTTCGGTTCGAAGTGCTATCTCGCTTTTCGACTCCCCTATAAGGAGGGAGCTGCTTGATCTCATCCGGAAAGAGATCGTGGAACTCCGTGATCAACTTAGCTATTTGCCCGGCAACTTCTTTGAGCATCTTGTCTTCTTTGCTTCCTTCCAATTCCGGCTCACTAATCTCAAGCTTGAAGATGTATGCCACTTGCTCACTCTTGATGCACTTGAGCGATCGTTTAGAAGACATACACCGCATGATGGGAACAACTTCTTTACCTGTTATCTCAATGATCTTGCCGTCGGTCTTTGGGAAGGTCACCTTCCGCTTTCCACAATCAATAATGGCCCTGCTGGTCCAAGGTACTCCATACCTATTATCAAGTCGTATTTTGCCGATGCCCATTACTTCTGCCCCCATACGGATCTTAATCCCACGGCAAGTCGATGTTAAAGTTGATTCTTTTACTCCCGGATGCGCCTTCTTTGCTCCACTTGCTAAGACAACGGGCCTTGGCTTTGACTTTAATGGTTTCAACTTCAACATTTGAACCATTCAGGGGATGCAAAGTTATGGCTACTTCGAATCTATCGGGGACTATAAATGACTTGGCCTTGGCCTTTCCCCTAATGGAAATTACTTTATCTTGGCTCTCGCTTGCTTTTGTATCTATTGCGGCAAAGATATGACACTCACCACAATGTAGTCGCGGGCCTCCCTCGTGCCCGTCGTCGTCGGTGAGTGTCCCAATCTCCCAACTCTGCTAGGCCATTTGCACTCATGACATATGGGGGTTCATTCGTCCTATGGCTTTGGTGGAAACACACGAAGCAAAGGCTGCTTTTCTATGCACTCTGTCTCTTTTCCTTGGGCATGGCTGCAGAAAGGATCGCCTTTGCTTTGGAGTAGTTTGACCCTTCTGTTTGTCTTTGAAAGACACCGCTTCTTCTCCTGCCTTTGCTTCCCTTGATTGCCACTATATGGGGCTCTAGCTGGTCTGGGGGCACGTCCTCGGGGCTAAAAAAACTTTCTTTGCCTTGCCTTTATCTTGGTAATCTTGTTGCCTCGCCGGCTATTCGAGGTCTGTTCCTTGCAAGCTTATTGCCTTGGACTCCGCCCGAGATCTTGTTCTAGGGTTTATTGCCCTTACAAACGCGGATCTCCTCATTCGGACCTTCAATGTAGCTTTCCAGCGCATGCTTCTCACCTAACTTTGGCACACTCTGACCTTAGCCTCATAAATTCCTCAGGTGTATTTAAATCTTGACTTGTTGCCTTCTTTTGCAACTGTAGAAGCTTGGCGCATCATCTTGGACTTGTGCTCTCTTGGAGCGTAATGGCGGCTTGAAGGCTTTAGCAAACTTCTTGAACGCAAGCATCCTGCTTAAGCCATGAGCCTTGGCATAGCCCTTCCACCAAATCGTCTTTGCTCGCCGGGTTATTTGTTGCCACCCTGCCTTTATCCTTATCCTTCATACCATAGGCATTGCCGTATTAAGCTCATCTCGTCAAGCCAAGCCTCTGCCTCCATGCACGACTTGTTCTCGCTTTGAGAATTGCTTTCGAGCTTCTGGCCTTCAAACATTTCCCAATCACCGAGTCTACTTTCTTCGGTAGTCGAGGTTCTTGTGTCCCTTTGTCGTCGTCCGGGGTGTTCCTCACGCCTTTCGATGCGTTGGGACTTGGTTACGCCCTTCTTCTTCCTCGAGTCGGGTACGAATCTGAGCTTTGAGTCGGAGGAGTCGAGCTGGGGACCTTCCTCTCTTGCTCCTCTTCTTGTCTCTACCTGTTCTCCGAGCTGATGCTTGCGGCAGTTGAGCGTTACCCACCGAACCTGCTCCTGCTTGTGCGGCTAGCAAAGCCTTTATCTGTTCGAGGTCCGTCCTCATTTGCGATATTTCTTCTTCTGGGGTCATTTGTCCAAATTCTTCAAGCAGGTTCCTTGCCGGGCGTGGCACAGGCGGACTCTGTTCCTCTATAAGTTCCATGATTTGTAGTTCTCTGCGCTTAGGCCTCTAGCTGCATACACAAGTGGTTCATAGCTACATGGTTAGTTTTCCTTGTTTTCTTGCATTATTTATGTTTGTTGGCATGGTTGGGGGGACACAAAATATATCAACAAAACATTTATAGTGCAAGAGAATATTATATTTATATTTTATATTACACTAATACAAAAAAATTACAACTCTGACTAATCATTCATTTGTGCGTAGGTAAGATGGATTATCCTCCAGGAACTTTTTCACTTGGGCTGTTCCCACTGAATGGCCCAAGTTCCTAAGGACATTGGCTGGAGATCCACCTTGTAATGCTCTTGCCAAATCTTCTATTCTGCGGTGGGAGGTATAAGCTGCTGTCACTGACAGTCTTGCCTGCCGCCTGTAAGGTATGGCGAAGTCGAAGACGTCGAGTGCTACCGCTCTCTTCACCAGGATTGCATACTCGGTATTAAGGGGTAACCGCATGCCGGTAGAGATCTCGAGTGCAATCAGCAACGATACTCCTTCCTCGCCTCTGGGGGTGAACTTGCGGTGGATAACCGCTATTCTTCCATCCATCAGCAGTGGCAGGTAATACCGTAGTGACCTGTCGTTGCGAGACGGGTCCTCGGCCACTCGGTATCGGCTACATTAATGCGCTTCGAAGTCATCAACCTCCACCGTGGTGGTGAGCTCCACAGTAGTCTCGGTTCTTTGAAGCCCTCCACGAGGTCGGTCGCTTTGTCCTCTCAGGGGAGGTCTTTGTGGACGAGCTTTTGGATTAGGATGTTTGAGGTCGCATAGCGGATCCCCATCATTCTGAAGAGCAAGGAACTCTTCCTCCGTCGGTAGCTTGTTCTCCACCTTATGCCTCCATAACTTTTGCACGATGTTCTTTGTAGGCTTGGATGTGGAGGTAAACTCTCCCGTGTAAGTGTCGGCTTCCCTTACTTGGAGGGGGAAGTCGGATTCTCCTCGGACGATGAAGTCGTCCAAGTCCGTTCTTCGGAGTTGGTGTAGCAACTCTTCAGGTCGGTACTCCCTTTCCCTGCACTCCGGGAGGTTTTGAATGTCGCTTAGGAGCAGAAACTCCTCACCTTTGACAATAATGGGAGCTAGGCTTGTGATGCCTAACACGAGGGGTGGTGCGACTCACGAGAGTCTGCGGCTTCTTTTGAAGTCTTGCCACTCTGCTCGCTTGTCGCCGGCTCTTCGGTTGGGTCGAGCTCGACATAGTCTTCCTCTTCTTCTGATTCCTGTTCATCCGAGTCTTCTTTCTTCCCTTCCTACTCCTGTTCATACTGTGTGAGGAGCCGTTGTTCTGCTGCTATGGCCAATGGGTCCCGTCCATGGGGAATGGAGTTTCCCCACCGGTGTTTCGACACGGTGGGGAGAAAAGATTGCGAGGCGGTGTTGAAAAGAAGTACTTGGTCTGTTGGCGAGTTAGGACCATTGGCTCCGAGGTGTCGCGGTGCGCCTTGTTTGTGAGGTACTTGGCGATGTTGGGACATCGTCTAATCTTTACCTGCAGGGGGCTGTCTAGGAACAAAATAGCCTACACAAGGGGAGTTGCACTAGCGGCTGGTTCTACCCTAGCTTGGAACTCAGTCAAGACTCTACTATAAAATTTGGGGTCGCGTGCAAGGTTGCTTGGACATCTACCTCCTTCACGAAGATCACGGAAGATTTGGTCGACGTCGGCCTCGGCAGCATGGCATTTGTATTTGTACCATCTGTGGAAATCGAGAAGTTGCCATTGATTAATTGCGAAAGAGGGTAACAAAGCGGTTGCAAGAGCGCCTCGGGGAGTTGAGAAATCGGCTAGAAGGGCGGGGAGCAGATTTGTAGGGTGCTATCGAGAAGTGAGGGGTCTATTTATAGAAAAGGGAAAACCCTAATTTTTGGATGACTTGAAAATTTCCTAGGGTTGGGTAATTCTAGCCTATCGAGGTCAAAATGGGAGTTTGAGGACTATATGGGATGCTTGAACAAGGCTAGATTACCTAAAAGATGCTATGCAATAGGTTGAAGGTGACTTTGACAAGTCTGGTGAAGAAATGGTAAGAGGTCTCACGACTTAGCCTCGCTTCAAAAACTAACTTTTAGTTCTTTGACGGTAGCGAGTATGTGAGACATCAGTCTCATTTCGATCAAAGGTGTCTAATTTGGGTAAACTAATGGTGTAAGGGTGATGGGCTCATCAAATCAGGCAGAATTGACCCCTTATTTGGCCGATTTGGGCTTGTTTTGGTCAAGTTTGGGCGAGGTCTCCGCGACTTAGCCTCGCTTCAAAACTAACTTTTAGTTTTGCGACGGTGGTGTGAGACATCATGTCTCTCGGCTTGCAAATGTCCTATTTCTTTGAAATAAAAGCTAAAACTTATTAATTTGCTCTAATTAACCAAGTTTATGTCATCAAGGTACACAAAATTGCTCTATATTACAAAATTTTTAATTATTTACAACAAAAGTTTCTAAGGCCGTTCTCCCTTTATGCGGGTCGCCAAGACTCATGTCTTGTCGCATTAAGGTTACCAGCTTGGCGTGGGCCGGTGCAGGCTGTTGAATCTTCAAAATGTTGCACTATCTTTACCTCGACCGCCTCTTGCATTTAGTGGCGCCTCGTCAGTGACTCTAAAAGTGCATTACGTAGGCTGCATCACTTCTCGCACCTTAGGCGAAGGGGGCCGCGAGGGAATTAGGAGGACCGTAGGCTGCATTTGGAAGTGTCTAATCTCCCTTAGCTCTTCTCTCCACCTCCTTTCTATCAGCTTTCTTCTTTGGTGGTGGCTTGGGAACCTTGGGCCGGTGGTGGCGGCTTTAAGGTTTCTTTGCCGTTGGTCGCCCTCCCTCGATGAACGACCACATTTTTTCTTCATAATACTTGGCGTAGGCCTCCCACTTCTTCATATATGCCGTGCTCCCTCATCTTCCTTTCATAAATCTTCACCAGCCGGTGGCGTAGGCTTCCGGGCGGTCGTGGTTCTTCTTTCTATCCCATGCCGGGATTTTCGGGGGTTCACGCACTTGGTCTTCTTTGGTTTTGCTTTCGGGTGCGCTTTCGGGTACTTCTTGCTTCGTTGCTGGGTGCTTAGAAGAGCTCCCACCTGCAGCGACATTAGGGTTAAAATCTTCATCGGAAGAGTCGTCCGGAGGGGGTTTGGGGGTTCGTCGGGTTGCGGCTCCTTGATGGCGATCTTGGGGTTGACCTCTTCCTTGGCGGGCAATCCGCCGTCCTCCTTGTGCCCCACCGAACTTCCCTTTCGCCTTCTTCTTTTCTTCTGGCGCCTTTTGTTCCTCTTCCTCCCTTTTCCTCTTTTTTGTCTTCCTTTCTCTTACTGCCGGCTTTCGTACTTTTCGATGAACCTTCTAAGTTACGCTACCTCTGGCGGCTCGGACACATCACTTGCTCATCACGCTTTCGAGGATCTCGTGGGTCGCGTCACGAAGGTCTTACTGCTTGTTCTGCTGCGGATCTCCGCTCTATTTCTTCATACACCTCCCTCGTCTCCTCGTCCATGGAGTTGGTGATGTGGCCTCGTCTGCTCCGCTTCTTTGGTTGAAGACATCAATCAGATCGGGCGTGTCTTGCTCCTCGAAGGCGAGCGACCCCCCTCGCGAGCCTCTCACGAAGCATCTTCGAATGATCTCCGTCTCGGTGGATTGGCTGGTGGTTTCGCTGAAGGCGGCAGCTTCCTTCGCGATGTTTGGTTCGGGCCATGCTTTACGGATCGTCAATCGGATAAAAGCGTAGAAAGATCGCCTAAGTTGGGAAGAAGCGGATTTCTAGGGCTTGGACGAAAAAAAAAGGGGGTTCTACATCTATTTATAGCTTGGGGAATTTTAGGTCAAAACTCAAGTTGCTCTGTTTAACATGCTAAGGCACCAACTTAGTTAAAACTTATACTTATTTCGGACTTTTTTCTACCTATTGGTCTCACGACTTGCGCCTCGTTCCAATACTAATGTTTAGTTTTGCGACGGCGCCGCGGTGTGAATCTCCCATTCTAGGGTTTTAGGTAATTAAAACATGCTATTCTAACTAATTCCTACCTTAGAATTAGCCTTACCACATTATTTTTCTCAAATTCATCATGTTTTGGTGTTCTTGGCTCGATGTCTCACGACTTAGCCTCGCTTCAAAACTAAAATTTGGTTCTGCGACGGGGCGCGGTACGTGAGACCACCTCACTTGGAAAAATTTTGGCTCATTCTTTTTAATCTTGTTAAATTCCAATTCACTTAATTGTTACTAGCTTAGCATAAACTACAAAGATGAGAAAAAAATTTTTCCCACTTTTGAGGCTTGAGGATCCTATCAAGTTAGTACTCTGGGAACATGGTCGGTGCTTTGCTCTTGGTCTCCAAGAACATTGCTCGATACCATTGTGGCGTCCCCTACTCGTATCACGGTGCCCTCACCAGGTATACAAGCGAGGAGTTCTTCCCCACACCAGCTCCATGCGTCTGGGGCCCTCCACGTATCGCGCACCGTGCGAGTCCCGGTGGGAAGAGTGAAGGTGTCATTCTACCCTCCCTCGGGGCCTACCTAGGCGGAAGCGTAAACATACATGTCGGTACTCAACATAATCCTCCATCCACCCGGAAGGGTGGTATATCAACTTTATCTGCATAGACAATGGTCCGACACATCATATAGGGAATCCTACCCAAGGCTCGGACTCAAAGGGATGGCCCGGCGGCTTGGGTCTCGAGTTCATTGGGGGCGGGGAATTCATGGCAATGGATTTGGCTGGCATAGGAACATGGCATAGGGTTGTCCACTCCATCCGCCCCTCATTGCACACTTTGCGAGT
Source organism: Isoetes taiwanensis (assembly GCA_021234155.1). Taxonomy (NCBI): domain Eukaryota; kingdom Viridiplantae; phylum Streptophyta; class Lycopodiopsida; order Isoetales; family Isoetaceae; genus Isoetes; species Isoetes taiwanensis. The sequence continues at coordinate 1,102,638 of JAJEKV010000058.1, read as the reverse complement.
AGGCTGAAAAGTGTCGGGACTGACTGTAGCCCGCCCGGATGCATAGCCGGAGGGGCTATTCGGGGTCATCATCCCGGTTCGATGGGGCAGGTAGGGATCACTCCCTCGAGGAGATCTACATCTTGACTCAAGGTGACTAGAGGGCCACTACCCGTTATTCCCCGAACCTTTGGAAAGTGTACACCACTTCACGGGTGTCGAGCCCATGCCTTACCCACACTCAGTGGTAAGCCATTAGGCCTATAGTCACAATGATCCCCGGTAGGCTTTACACACCAGAGGGATCGTTCAAGAGTCGAACATGAACCTCCTTCTCGGCCCGGTCGGCCCTTCACCCACAACCGGTGTGGCTCTTGTACCACAGGCGAATCTACGGTGTGCTAGAGAGGCTACTCTAGGAGCATCAACTACAAGCTTTAGGGTCTCTATCCCCTTCCCAATACAAGGAGTTCACAGAGATACATCATCCAAATACATCACAGAAGAACTAAAGAACTAGATCTAATCATAGAGTTAGGTTCTTTAGTTAGTGTCGAGATCTAAGATCTAGATAGCTGCTATGGGCAATTTAATAGTCTAAACCCTCTGATTCTATGACTAGAAGGCGGTTTAAGCTATTAAATTGACCAAATCTGATCCTTGAGTGGCTCCTCGACTGAGTTCAACCATCTGCTGGGCTGATCGAATTGTGGGAACCGATGGCGCCAATTCGCTTGGGCGGCGTCCGGGGGGCGGTTTTGGCTCCTGGGGCAGCCACTGAGCTCTAAAACCCTAAGGACGAAAAACTAGCAAGCTAGGGTTTTCCTACCCTAAATAGACATGGGGTTTAGGCTAGGGTTTCCAATTACCCATTTTGGCATGTGGGATAATTGGAAAGGCCCCACTTGCCTTTAATGGCTAGGTGGCAAAATATGCCAACATGGAAAGGTGTGCCCACATTAATGTGCACATGTGCACATTAATAATATATGAACACTCCTAGCAAGTTGCCCCTAGGGCTACTTACCTGGCTATCCGTTGGCGACCGCGTCGGTCCCGGTGGCGTGTGCTGGCGTGGCAGGCGATGCGATATCGATCACGGGACCATTATCTTTGTCTTTGGGAACGTCACAATGGTGAAGATACTAGACGAGGCATCTGAGGACGATGCATGTACATACCCGATTTCTAGAACTGACTTTTTCTATCAACTAGAGAACCGGCCATGGACCATTCACAGACGACAATTGCCACTCCGTTTATCTTATTCGACCACCTTCAATAGCTGCCAGGGGATGACATTGGATCGCGTTATCATTGACCTGCGTATCGATGTATTTGCACATGGCCAGTTATACACGGCTCTTACTCGCATGCGAAAGAGAGAAGACGCACTCATCCTCCTCTCACCAGAGAACACATCGAGGCGTACCAAAAATATCGTCTATAAGGAGCTCCTCTGTTGATAAGGTACTTTTTTAGCTCTTCTTTGTAGTGTTCACAAAGGATGATGTAGCGGTGTATCGTCTGCAAGGAGTTAAACTTCAAGTAAGGTATGCCTTTCATATGTATGGTATTATGCGGTTTACAAAAGATGATGTAGCGATTGTATCGTCGCGCAAGAAGTTGAACTTCAAGTAAGGTATGTCCTCTGCCTTTCATATGTATGGTATTGTACAGTTTACAAAAGATGATGTAGCAGTGTATCGTCTGCAAGAAGTTGAACTTTAAGTAAGGTATGTCCTTTGCCTTTCACAGGTACTATGTGATCTGATGATCCTCTTATCTCCAGACAAATTTTCTGGAAGAAATTGTGCTAACGTGTGTTTTCTCTGGCGACTACTTAGACAGGTATAGACGACTTCTTCAGTCCTCTTCTATAGATGACGCTATTCGGAAGTTATTCAGATAAGGTATGCCAAAGACAAAAAAAAAAAAGAAAAAAAAAAGGAAAAAAAAATCCCTTCCCTGCCCATACAATAGATGACGTGCTATCTGATTGCCATGGGATTCCCTCTCATTCATTTTTTTTTTGCTTTGAGGAATTGAAAAGAAAGGCAACAAAGGAATAGAATAAATAGCCATCGTGATGCCAGCCTAGTGGTCAATCTATTGGTAATAGGTGACCCCTATCCAAAGCCAAAACCCCCAATTTGTCATTAGATGCAAAAATAAATGAAAAAAAGAACATCCATGTGGTAATGACCTAGTGGTCAAGCTATTGGTAATGGGTGACCCCCATCCAAAAGCCATATCCGTATTTGTCATCGGATGCAAAAATAAAATAAAATAAATGTCCATCGCGGTAACAGCCGAGTGGTCAAGCCGTCGGTAATGGGCAATCCCCACCTAGGCCCAAAACCCACTGGCTGTCATCGGATGCCAAAAGAAGAGACGTGGCACACAATAATGGGAATCCCATGGTAGTCGGTTATAGCACCTATCTATCCTCTGGGCACAAAACAAATGGCAATAATGCAGGTTCAACTCCTGCATGTTCTCTCGCACCTCAAGCATGTGCGGAACTGAGATCTATTCGACTTATCACAAAAGTTCTTTTGCAGTGGGTTGGACAAAAGAAATGTTCGCGGCGGCCTTGGCCGCCGCGATAAATTTCTTGTACTTATTAACATATTAACATAATAACATATCCCATATGAGGCATATGTTAATCCCATATTGTACTTATTGGGAGCACTGAATGGGCTTCCCTATAACGTGGAGAACAAGTTACGTGGTGTTCTGTGCCACGTGTCAGCAATACAATGGCTGGAGCAGAGAATCTCCACAAAAAAAACAATGAATATTTTGTCATGGAAATGAAAGTGTGCTAAAAATTGCCACGTGGCAGCATAGGGTTCGATGAGAGGGCATAACAGCACCTAACTGTTCTTTACGTAGATTTATACTTCACATAAGTTTAGTTGTTAAGAGTGCATGTTAAATTTTTTATCTATCTATCTAAGTTGTTTAAGAGTGCACGTATCTATTCTCAGGCAATTAGATGTGTGGGTTTGGATGGAGAGGAATCCTCGCCGAAACTAAAATTTAAATGTGGTTAGCCGCCATGGCGCAAACACCTCAGTTCGTTGACAAACTTTGCAACCCTTGGCACTTGTTAACATCATGCAACTAGTTTGCCATGTTCAAAACTGCACACTTGCCAAGCCTACTTGACAGACCTGCAGAAGGGACAAAGATAAAAGGAAAAGGACTTGGAATTGAGTTAAATTGTATCATATGCTTATATTCCCTTTTTCCATTTGCTTAATTTGATTATTTTCAACCAATAGTTCGTCGCCAACAATAATATGTTCGTAATGCATGGTTGGGAGAAATTACTGGATATTTTGATGTAAATTGTTGCATTGAATTTTATCTCCACTGACTATTAGAGTTACAGAAAATTTCACTTGATCTCAACTGAAATTTTTAGTATCTGAAAGTTATTAATAACAGAATTCTATCTGAAGAACAAATTGTATTTACATTGAATTCAAAAATCAGATATATACATCAATTCTATATCAAAATCTACTTCAAATCTATATCAAAATCTAGAATATGAGCTATCCCATTTTCCATTTGCTTAGTTTGACTATTTTCAACCAATAGTTGGTTGCCAACAATAATATGTTCAAGATGCCATTTCAAAATGAGAATGAGAATGAGAATAATTTTTTATCGTCCACTGAGGCCTATCGGCCTATGGGACCCATAAGGAGCGCATCAAACTTATTACTGTCCGTGTTAAAAAACCCCCACCCCGAAGGGTTTTCGAGGGAAAAACCGTGGCAGTAATAAGAATGCTGTCAAACTGTACAAGTATACATCAATGTGTATATACATGTCAAGTGTGTGCCCGAGGACATAGCTGATCTCGCATGTCCATAACCTCCTGAAGGTATGATCCCAGCACCCGTACGGATGCTGTGCTCAATGTCACATGTAATGGCTGGCCAGGCCTGACCAACTCAGCATAGCGCGTCCGAATTTGATCATATGCTGGGCAACTTTGAAGGGTATGATGAAAAGAAAAGAATCTGAATTGAACTGAATTAATTTATATAATACACATATAATTTCCATTGCATAGACATACTTAATGTAGGGCACCCCTAGTAAATGTTTTGTTTGACTTATGATCTTTATCTTTAGTTTGCACCCCTTTTGACATGACATTGGAGCGCCAAACAAGTATGGAGCACTTATTGGCATGAAGTTATATGGGATGTAATTTTCAGTCTGAAAATGGCAAATTATACATAATGCTCCATATAGAAGAACACTAAACTTAAACTCATACCTAGAAAATCCAATAATCCTATCTCGCAGTTGATCTTTTCAAGCATTGCATATGGGAATTGTGCCAATAATTATAGACTATATTATGTGGCCCTCTTATCGTGGCCAGGGTGCCCCTATATCGTGGCCAGCGTGCCCCCTATATCGTGGCAAATGGACCATCATTTTTGTAGGTCATACCCATTTTCTGTCCCATTAGCAATTTCTTCTAGTATGTTTGACGCCCTTGATGATTGGAAAAGTGGGTAATAGACATCGTGTTTACTTCAGAGATAATAATTTATGGTGAACTAACTTTCGCCTTCCAGGAAAATATTCTAAGAAGCATTGGTAGCTCACTTGGTAAAGGTGTGCATCTTGCAATTAAAAGGTTGTGAGTCCAAGCTCTATCTTGTGCAACTATTTGTTGGGTAGTGTGACAACCGTCTTTGTATGTACGAGTATAATACTCATATGGCTGGCAATTTTGAACTTCTGAATGATATTATTCATGTTGAGATTGTAGTCACCTCACACTTCATCTTGCAAATAAGTTGTTTCAGCCTTATCCTCTTGGCTTCCTTGATTGCAAACAAGTCATTCCAACCACTTCCTTTATCCATCGTGGCTTCTTTGATTGCTATTCTATCCATGACATTCTAGATGTATTGTTCTTGATGATTATGGCTCCTAGTAGACGCCCACATAATACTTGCATTTCGCACATGGCTTGGCCTTTATGCATGTTAAGTATGTCCAATGTGCTCCTCCCGCTTTATTCTTCTCCTAGATTGGACCTACAACTTTGCAAAATGAGATGTAATATCTAAACTATATAATTGCTATGGGGAAGATTCGTTGAGGTATTATTCCTTATTCTCTTTATTTCATGCTGCCACGTCCACGGGTTTGTCCGGGGGAAAAAATAGAAACAAAAAAAAAAAATCGTTCGAATTTCCAACAACACTAACAACACTGACATGTATGGCGGCAATCTGTAGGGTTGCTATGCCCTCTTCTTCTGGCCGGAATGGTTTGTCGCTACGCCGTCGCTGCCTTCTCGATTTCACTTCTGCATATCTACTGGAGGCAACAAACCTACTGGATCCATCTGTGCTTGAAGCCGCCGATCCCGTCGCCATCTGGTTTTTTGCCGTTTCTAACTGTCAGTCAAATGCCTGTTATATGCTCCGCCACATCTTATTCATGAAGCATGCAGATATAAGAGCCCATAGCCCCTGCCCCTTCGCATACTCTCAAGTTGGGCTATTCTGAATATTCATCATGTATGGCAATGTGCTTCATGTTCTGGCAATGATTCACCTGCTCCTCATATTGCGGTAAGCTCTCTGTCTTTGTTCCTCAATATTTGTAGTATGGGTGTTTGAAGCCTGCAAATGGGCGATGGGTTACGATGTAGACAAGTTAGCGATAATATTTGTGAAATCCACACCTTCCCAGACTATTTGTCCCTTTGTAGTATTAAATAGTCTCACCATTACAAACTTATTGGTAGAAATTTTGGACCACAAACAAAGACTTTGAGGTACATAGGTTCTGCGATCAAGCAACTAGTGTACATAGGTTCTTGCTGTGATGATGCTTTCGGATTCTTTGTTCTTTCTTTTCTTAGCGATTAAGCAACTAGTGTGGAAGCTCAGCCTTGGGTTCTATTATTTTAGTTGGTTTTTACGTTCGCTAAGGCTTTAAATTGCTTGCAAGATTCGAATGAGACAAAGCAAGGATTGTTGTAGAAGGCATTTTGCTATGGAAAACTCTAAGTTTGGCCATGGCCATGCACTGTAATGGTACAATTTGTTTGTTTCTGAGGCATGGCGAGGGGAGGTGCGTTAAAATGATCAGGGGGCGACCTATAAAACAACAGGAATGATGTGCATGACAATGGTACAAATGGCCTTTATGTGCTCAAATGTTTTATTTCGTCTTGCGGGCGGCAAAGGTGCGGGTCTTTCTAGATGAGTTATTCAACGATATATCCTCATCCTATGCTCTATTTCAATATGATTCAATTTGTTGTTTCTTGGGAAGTCCATTTGCACAATCGGATTAGAGATGAAGCCTCCACGGATCTGACTACTTTGTGAATAAAGGATGTTAGTTGAGTTTATTTATGTAGCCATCTAAATTGAGAAAAGAAAAGTTATAGAGTCTATATGCATGCAATAGGTGATGCCATTCTATCTCTTTCACTCATTCTGTTCTGCTCTAAACTCTAAATTTTGATGGCACATTCTTGAAGGTGATATGTATGGATATGGAAATATGATCAAGCTCAGATATTTGTCCAAACAACAATGCAATTTAGCTTATCCTTATATGTAACATGACGCGCTTTGACTTAATGTAAGCGTATTTGGGTTTTAAGCCTATCAAGTCGACTACATTCTAACTTCTAGAGTTCTATACTCCTTGCATTGGAAGTTTGCGGTTGCAAAAGATTCATTTCTTGATCATACAAAGCTTCATTCTTATTTTTCATAATCCTCAAGATTCATTTGCAGTTGTACAAAGATTCATTCTTATTGTTCATAATCCTCAAGATTCATTTGCAGTTGTATAGAGAATCATTCTTATTGTTTGTAACCCTCAAAGAATGTGTGTGTGTGGCATCTTTTAATTCGTTCTATTGTTCAACAAGTGAAACGTTGATAAAGTAAATATTTTCTCAAGTGTCCTAGTTTGATCTATCGGTTATTTGCTTCTAACTTTCTTTGTATAAACAATAAATGTGTTCCCTTATCAACTTGGTTAAACAATAAATGTGTTCCCTTATCAACTTGGTTTTCTTTTTCTGAAGCAAGCATTGAATTGTCAAATGTTGGACTTTAATAGTGGGTTCAATTGCACGGGTCTGAACTAAAGAAATGTTTGCGGCGGCCTTGGCTTGCCGCGATAAATTTCTTGTAAGAATTAAGGACTCAAAGAGCAATGATCTTATTTGTACATCTCATATGAGTTGGGTCCTAATGGATGTGAAAAATGCTCCTCTTGCTTCCGCATCCATTTGTAATCAATGTTGTATTCCATCAATAATCAAGGATGTGGCAACTTCAAATCCCATATCTAATGTTACTGCCCTTTGGGGCTTGGTCCAGTTGTAGGAACCATCACATTGAGGTCATGGGTTCAAGCATAACCAAGATTTGTCGAATAATGGGGACTTTAAAATTTCATTGCTTCAACTAGTTTAATATTGCTCTAGGGACCTTAAATCTACCGCATGTCTTAAATAAAGCTAGAGGAGTTAAAAGTCAATTGATTGTGCATATAACAATCATTGTGCAAGATCTATAACACTTAATGCTTTTCCTGTTTAGTTCGTGTTAAATTAGTCACATGTGAACCTAGTTGAAACATGTTATAAATTTGAAGAGATGAAGAAAACATATTCCTCAAATTTGATTATACTTTGAGTTTATTTATATCCATGGAGTAACTATCATTTCAATAAACATGCACTACCATGTCACATCAATATTAGGACGTAAAGTGATCTAAATAAAATATCATTGACAAAGTTTGCATAAGGGATTTGTTGCAATCCCAAATAAAGTAGATCCAAAAGTGTACGCAAAAGGAAACGTACATGCACTCCTCATATGCATTTGGCATATTTTTGTGTAATTTAGTGTATACGAGAATCCAGCATGCAATGAAGGCAATACCATTATGAGAACATGTGAAACTGCAATAGTACTTGGTTCATGCAATGAGGCTAGCTTAGTAGGATTGTGACCAAAAGCTTCATATATATTCTCGAACACGGCGAGCATGAGGAACTTTATAGATATTCATTCAAAAGGTATAATAGTTGGCAAAATAAAAGTTTTGACGACTATGTGGGCCACACAGTCCATGGGAGATGCAGGACAATTATTGAAGGCATGTCGAAAAATATAAATTTCGTTATAGACTAGATGTTGAAGAATCTTAACAACTTTCCCATATATTTTTTAAATGTAATGAAAAGGTAGATGATGAAAAATAAATGGATATAAATAGACCATGTCATCAAAATACTCGTGAGCAGTGTCAATGTGTTCTCATGGACTACCTGGCTTTGTCAAAAAGGACACTAGTCCCATAAAATGCAATGCACTATTGATTATTAAATTGCTAGATAAGTAAATTCATGACTTGGAAATTTTGTTTTTGTGCATTTTAAATAGATATTATTTCAATTTGTAGCATTTGCTCGCTCTTGCCGTTAGTATATATGTGACAAACTAAGATCATAAGGACAATAGGACAATTGCGATGCATTGAATGCGATAAAGTCAAGGCCTTGTGTAAGGGACTAACATGGGCATTTGAATAATTTACCAATGATGGGTGCTCATGTCTCCTTGGAATTAACAACTACAATGTCCATCTTTGTTAAGGAATCGTACTATTAGATGAAAGAGAAGTGAATGCTACCCATAGATGGCTAATGTACTAGGGGGGAGCCCAAAAAGTGGACCATAGTCCAATGATGGACCACAGAAAAATAGATTGAATTTATTAATACGGCACATGATTATTTTTCAATGTAAATCATTAATTATACACCCAAACAATATGTAACACAATAACAAGGGGTCCAAAGGGATTTGATATGGATGCATAATCATCATTCCTGAAATCATAAACCATACCCCTAAAACAGTTCAATGGGTTATTATAAAAAAAAAAACATTAGATTTAATAGAAAAAATAAACTTGGTAGCACAATAATGAGGGGGGCTCTCGGGGGATTTGATATGGATGCATAAATCATTATCTCTGAAACCATAGACCATACCCCCAAAACAATTCAATGAGTTATTATAAAACAAAAACAAAAAATAGATTTAATAGAAAAAATAAACACGTTAGCTTGCTTGCATTAATCAAAGCATTTTGATTATGATATTGAATTTTTTTGGTAGAGGTTCGAGTCTTCGTATTGCATATTTCAAAACCTTATGCGAACTTGTGTTTCGTATTTCAAAATCATAGGCGCCCTCAATCATGACCATAATCGAAACTAGAGGCGCCCAGTGGCCCTAACATATGATCTGGATCATAGGATGGATGGATCCGAGGATCGAGATAGTCTAGGCCGCACCTTATGTAGAATATGTAGCACAATAAAGTGGAAGAAAATTTGAGTTCAATAATAACCTAATCAAAATCAAGGCATCTACTGATCCTTTCTATTTTAAACACACTCCGTTCATTGAAATGAGTTATATTTTAACATCTACTAGAACGCGTGTGCGTGATGGGGCATTAGTCATGGATGCATAGACTGGATAAACATAATGGTATTTGTAGGTGTGGGCATTAGTCGTGGACGCATAGACTGGATTGACATAATGGTATTTGTAGGTGGAATAAAGAGATTTAAATGTAATGGTGTTCTTAGTTGTAATGGAGCCCAAATTGTGAAAATGTTAGGTCAATTTAAGAAAGTCGAGCATTAACTATGCTCCGCGAAATATGTAGGAATAATGGAATGCATTGGGTGGAATAGGCTAGACGACATGGTTTGCATACAATTTGTTGGTGCTTACAATGGTTTAGGATTTTGTTAAAGATAGTAGATCTTAGTGTAATCAACACAATTGCGATTAGACTATTGGTGGAATATTGGAGTGGGAAGTCAGGTTTTTGGAATTGAATCATCTTGAAAGGAGTAAGTTTACTTGGAATAAATGTGGTCCTGTGAGATTTAGAGTGATTCATTATAAACATGTGGTTCTAGGTTTATGAATACATATAGACCATGTGAATTACAAACTATGCATGGGATATGCCAAGAATCTCTTGCATAAACTTTTCAAAAATATAATCCCAAATCATATGTGAAATATTAAGAGATTTTTCGGATGTGTGTGTGGCATGTATTGTCATCCCTTGCAATTATGACTTATAATTGAAAGAAAGGGAAATCTTATATGTGCAATTTCGATATTGCTTGTTTACATACACTTATGCTTGATTGCTAGTTGAAACCTTGTGGTGTCCCAAGCTAGCAATGACTACTTATCATTTAAAACTATGTGTACCTTAAGAAGCTATTTCTAGAGTTGTTCAAGTCTGCATCCATTCTTTACAACCCAAGATTTTCTGTAGCCCACGGTTATTCATGATGCTCACAATATATTTTGGGGTGTAATTTAAGCACTCTTAGCAAGCCTGTCACTTCCAAATAGATAGGTACCAACTTGATCATTTCAAAATTATCTTTTGGCATGCTTGAAAATTTGTGAAAACTCTAAATAACAATGGCAATAACGCCAAAGAAGAGAAAACGTTCAACAAATCTCCAAGGCCAACAAAGATCTTCACTGCAAAAGAGTACTCCTACAGAATGGTCATGAATGTAAAAATTTAACAAAGTCGAAGGCATGATATTACAAACAATGAAACAACAGAATGAGCAAGGCACGTCTAAATAATCAACTATTAACATTGCTTCAAATCTAAGTTGTATACAAGTTGCAGCTAGATGGTCTAATGGCACGTCGTCCCAAATTGGGTTGTACGCAAAGGCAGTAATGAGACGTGCCAGCCTTGCTTGTTCAGCAGTTAGGCAAAGCACTTTTACATCAGAGGCACTACTTAGGGATGTAGAATCTGCCTTGCAAACTACTTATACATATTCTTGTCCACTATGGATATATCCAAACTCTTTCATGCCTAAAAACTAACTACACATAAAAAAAGCCAACTCTGGCTTCCAACTATATTTTATGCAGGGCCTCAACATACTGGTGCAAATTGATTTTTCATTAAGCACTCAAACAAAAAATAACAAAGGGTAGTTGTAGCATTGTAGCTTACATTACCTACACTTGCAAGCAAAAATGAGACCTTCTAAACCATGCCTGCACAGATGGCTGCTACTCTGATTGAAGCCCCTTATTGAAATTATATGTTCTGGCAGTGAAGTCCCTTGTTGAAATTCCATCCTATTGGCATTCATAGAATTCCTGCATATGAAACCATGTTGAAGGTCCATGTAGCAAACATTGAGACAGTGAACTGATGTTGCAATTACCGTTTCCAAACCTGATTGTTCAAAACACCTAGCGGACCATAGAAACAATAGAAAAAGCCGGAGATAATAAGACTAAGCATTTTCATTATAATAAAGCCTAGAGGTTTTATATGCGATAGAATATTTTCACCAACTGTGGATAAACATAAAAATTTAAAGCAGCATATATCCAAGTATGGTTACACCAACTTTCAAGACTAGGATGCAGCTCCCGACACCATCCTCCAAGGATTCTTCTAGCTTCCTCAAACATGAGAAATGGGGTTCAGTAGATACATCGCCATTGAAGGATTTGTATATTTCTCCTTGTCATAACAATAAAAGAATATCAGTTTAGCAATGCAACAGAGACAATATCTATTTCAGTTTCGAAATGCAAAATTTTGTTAAAGCGGGATTGCAACCACCACCAGGTAAGACTTGTTCCATGCAACAGCCTCAGCAAGGAAATTTAGATAAAGAAGATGCTACATTAAGGCGTAGAAATGTCTGGAAGAATCAGGAATTAATTATGAGGGAAAAAAAATAGAAAATGAAAAGGATAAAGAAGATATCGTAATAATGCATAGAAGTGCGCAAATGATTTCAAAAGGATGGAGAAGCAAGTAGGCAAAGAAATAAAAATGAAATAGAAAAGCTAAGTATGAAGGAGAAAAGGGGGGCTCACGCCATATCTCACATAGTCAATTTAATTACGCAGATTTAGGCAATAAGAATAATACATTGAATCGTAATGTTGTTCAATCTCCTCGGGTTATCTCGAGGGCTATTTGGATGGATTTACATCCCAAAGGGCAACCCAACCACTTTTTATGCATTGGTCATTTGGTACGGATCAGGGGTATCTCGGGGATAGAGATAAAATTTCCTTGGACCAAGACCCCAATGACATTGATTTCGTCAGAGAGGGTCCTGACCATGACAGAAAGTATTGCACAATAGCTCAGCTCTTTAAGTGCGTACTTCATTAGAGCCTATATCACTGATTTGGATAAAATTAATGAATCCAACACAACAATTAGAGTTTACCTTCTATGATGAACAATACTCCTTAGAAATTGAAAGGGAAAAAAACTTTGAAGATAAACGCACCTTCAGATATGTTCTTTTAGCAAATAGATGGAATCGATGCCATTGTCCAAAACTTAGCAAGCTAAATATAGTTAAATTGCACCTAATAACATACTTATTGTGCCACCAAACTAAGCATTCATCCATCCTCTAAAGAAGTTCAAAAGATGTAGAAAGCTATATAGCAAACAATTCATAACCTTTTATTCTTCTAATGCATCTGAATGCTTCATACTTATGCATGTGTAACGATTTTCAGTGATCTAATCATCAGATGAATAATACTTAGTTATGGTAGAGAGATTACCTTAGATGCAAAGACTTGTGCTGGCATCCTATTCCACCATGGGTTATATAAAAAAACATTGGATAATGTAAGACCTTCAGTTGCTTTGTACAATCAGATGGCAACCGAAAGAAGCTCACCTATGCATTGCACAATTTCTCCCCCTTGTCAGAACTAATCCATCGTATACATGATTAGGGTAATAAGTCTAATCTTACCACATAACCGCTCTTAGAAGTATTAGATTTTCATTCACCCTTGCATTCAAGGTTTGCATTGTTCCTGTATTAACAAACAAAACCTTAAATCTCTGATGTCTAGATAAATGCTGATCATGTTTGACTTTGATTACCAACCATAATAGTTGGAATTATATGACAATGTATGTCTGATGCAAACTTCAGAGGAGACGAGCTTACAGTCACAAGCCAAATGTCATGTTTTGGGGTTGCAAACATACCCACCCCAATGTACATGGAATAGAATTCCAATATTAGAGGATTGAGGAAGCTCATTGCATACATACTAGAGCTCTGAATCTGGGTATCATAGAGGTTGCATAGACAAAGGCAGACATTGAATTAGATATCGATGAGACTCTGCACTTTACTGACAGCATGCAAGTGCATGCAACAAGTGCAAGCTAATGTTGAAGGCGTTATAGCTAACCTTGCATGTTGCGTAAGCAAATAGAGTCTTCTACACCTACTTTCTTTGAACAATTAGCTATCCACAAAAGGAGCGCATCTACGCCACAAAAATAATGCATGCAAAGAAGGTTTAGTGATCGCTTCCAGCTTGCACAATTTCAACGACATCAGAATCGGTCAGACATTTTTGGTCTCCGATGTAATATAGCCACAATATCAACAAGCCGAGATATAGAGATGTTCCAGAGTGACATAATCATTCCGATTCAATGCCAGTCTTGGGTCTTCTAGCTCAAGTCCTTATATTTTGCTCTATTATATCAAGTATATTCAGTTTTTTAGCATATTCTTCATGTACTTCTCGTGTTTCTAGTATTTCTGTCGTCCACCGGGCGATACGGATCAGCTCGGGTGCTGGGAAGCACCAACGATTTTCCTAGGCTCTCACCCCGAGCCCCCACATGGTAGCGATCCGGCAGAAAATCTTGATTCCAGTAGGCACGGCAATAATCATTGTAGTCGCGGTAAAGTAAGCACGTGTATCAACGTCTAAACCTACAGTAAACATATGATGAACCCAAACGATAAATCCAAGAACTCCAGTACTGATCATGGCATACACCATGCCTAGATAACCGAAGACGGGTTTTCTTGAAAAGGTAGTATAGCCATGGAACTGGGATTTGCATTCATTACTACTGATGTTTTTACATGGGTTCATGACATTTTGAACCGAAATTTCTTACCTGGTTTGTCGTCTGCTCTGAATCTAGTTTTTTTGAATCTTCTTATTCTTATATTTTTCCTTTATGGAGGATGTTGTAGCAAATGAGAAAGTTACGACAACTTTAATGTAATAGTTGGAGCAGGCTATTCAAGTGTACCAGAGGATATAGTTCAAACGTAAAGAACTTAGGGAGGGTTTAGTATGTCATGCCTCTATATCAGGATCAGCATAAAGGCTTCAGTTTTCCTGGAAGATTTGATAGCATCAGATCTGAGATCTAGTGTTTCTATTAGATCAAGCTAGTTATTTGGTCCTATCTGCGTAGGTTAAAAACAGATAAGATCGAATTTGGCTTGGTTGGTTCTTTCTTTGCAGGACCAACCCTCTCTTTGCAGGATCAGCCCTATGCTAGTTTGCACCATTGCTCGAAAAGAGGACTCCAGATTTGCAATATTTTGCAGTGTTCACTGCTGAGCTTGAGGTTTTTCTTGGAAACACTGATTAGCAGCGTACAACAATTACTATACTTAATAACCTCAGGGAAGGATCCAATGACCTCCATTTACGATCCGAACTTCTATAGGTACTACTTAGAATGATGTTGCCCTTCGTGATTACTTCCATAGAGGGCTTTACGATGATGCCAAAGATATGTTATTGATTATGGAAGATTCTATGACCTTAAAGGAGGCTATTTAATTTTCTATTTATTGTTGTGATAATTGTCTCTTTTAGCGCAAGTAAGAAAGGCGTAGTCAATTTTTGCCTCTAGCTTTACAGGCACCGGCTATCACTATGCTCTTGTTATAGTTCCAAAAGATGGCCATGTTATGCAGGTTGATCGTTCTTTCTTTCGAGGACCCTTGTCTTCTGCCAAAAAATGATGTCGAATGGAGGCAAATCTATGCTTGTATTGTTGAGGATCTGGTCATATTACTCGTGGATGCCCCTTGAGTGATCCGATCAGTTGAACAACTTCAGGGGCCAGTCCAAAATAGCTGGGGTCTCTCGATGTCTGGTTACAATTGGCAGACTCCCTTAGTATCTAGTGAATGGTTTACCCCTCCCCCCCTGATGAGACCAATATAGAGTTTTTCTATTGTAGTATTATTAAAATCATAGGTTGGGCCGCTAGATGCATTGGTACAATTCGATAGCACGATGAATGCTTGTTCTATAGACAGTATATTTGCTTCTAAGCACGCAATCCATAGAATTGAGCTCGAGCATCCAAGAGTTGTTGGAGTAACTAATGGACGTGAAACTTCTTCTAGAGTAGTCACAAAATGTATCACACTCTTTCGGGTTTGTTTATGGAACATCTTCTTGCAAGCTCATTGTTAGCGCACGCACAACAATAGTTTAGATCTTTCTTGGCTGCAATTGCATAATCTGCAGATCAATTGGCATTAAAAATCATTATTAGTCTCTAGTTCTTTTGATAATTCTGCTCCACCTTCAGCCCATGTCCCTACGTTGGGATCGACTCTAGTTCATGTGCTATCTTTGGATCATGCCTCAATCTGTGGCTCTGATCCCATCCAAGCTTTTGTTCCAAATCGTCTTCGTTCTAAATTCTGTTCCAGCTTCAGGTCTTGCTCTAGTTTTTTCCTCCGGCTTTAATTATGCTCCTGTTTCTATTCCTACTTCAGTTCTGGTTCTTGCTCCCGCTCCCTTTTTTGCTTCTTCTTCCATGCCGCACTCTCCCCGTATCTCGAATATTTCTCTTCATAAGTTTATTAAATTTAGGAGAAATATCTTGTTTTAGTATTTGCAATTCAGATTCAAGCGACGATTAATTCTGCACCGGTAAAATCTGGTTCAATGCTCCTAGACTAATATGTTACCTTTCTAACATTTTTCACAAAGTCAAGGCTAGCAAGCTTCCATAACACATTCATTCAAATCATCTAACGGCATAATAAGCTCAAAAGGGAAGAGGGAGGAATAAAAAACAACTATGCATTGAGAATATTCTTTAAATAAGCTCTTGAGGTTCTTTTGTAGTGAATGAAACTGTTAGAGTTGTAATTAATTACTATTTTATCAAGTTTAGCCATTATAGTTACGAGAAATCTATGAATCCTTCTGTCGGATGGTCAAAATCTTATCAAATATGTTCTAAAATTTACTTAAAACTTGGCTAGAACTATAATTGTTCAATTGTCTGCAGCCTAGGATTATGCCGCTCCATGGTCCTATTGTTTGGAAGTTATATGGGACAACTCTTTGCAGTCACCCTCTGGAGCACCTTTTTTTTTTTAAGAAGAAAAACAGCTCTTTGCGGTTGGTTGTTGATTATCACCGGCTCAACAAGATCATGGTGCCAAACTGGTATCCACTTTCTCTGATCTTCGAGATGTTGTAGTGACTCTAAGGTGACCGTTCTCTCATGAAAGTTGATCTTCGTGGTGCGTATAATCTTATTTAGATCCGTTAGGTCTAATAGAATTTTTTATACTCGATATGGCCATTTTGATTATATTGTTATGCCTTTTGGTCTTATCAATGCCCCAACAATTTTCTAGCATATGGGTAATGATGCCTTTAGGGAGTTCTTGGACATTTTTGTCATCATCCACGTAAATAATATTCTCATTTATTCTCATTTATTCAAATAATATGCTTTGGAACATGGAAGCTTGTGTTAGTTTGAGTGGGATCATGTAGAATTCCTTGGTTATTGCATCAACCCTCAGGAAGTCTCCATTCTAGATTGGCAAACACCCTTTTCAGTTCGAGATATCCAGTGCTAGTATGATCTGTTAAGTTCTATGGCCGATTTATCTAGGAGAAATCACATTTCAACGCATCTCCCTGCAAAATACGTGCCATTTGAATGGACGGTTAAAGCAATAAATGATCTCATTATCTTGAAGCATGTGGTAACCTAGTCGCTGGTCCTTGGCCATCCAGATTCTTCATGTTCGTATGCGGTAGCAGCAGATATGTCTAATTTTGCCCTTGTATAGTGTCTTGTCATAGGTGGGGAATGATCACGAACTGCATCCGATTACGTATCATTCTCAAAAAATTTAGGTTGCTGAAATTAGTTAACCAATTTATGACACGGAGCTTTGGGCAATAATTGAAGGATCCCCTCACAAGGAATAACGGCTTTTCCTTGTGGGATCCCCTCATAAGGACACAATGATCACGAAAACTTGGAGTATTTTCGTTTGGCTCAGATACTCAACCGTCGCCAAGCTCGGTGGCATATTCAAGCTTTATTCTGCATTGATTTCGTGATTTAAGTATCGACCTGGAACTCCAAGGCAAGCGTGATGCCTTGTCTTCACGCTCCTATATTAAGCCTAAGTCAGGTGATCCATCATTTGATCAACAATCATTTGTGACTGCTTATGACTATTACTTCGTTGTAGCTTATGACTATCACTTTGTTTGAGATTCCCAAGGATGCATCCTTGTTTAAGTCTGTTCTGTATCTCTCCCATCTGATTCATTGGCTAAAGATATATTTTCACATATGGGCTCATCATCATCATGCGGTCAAACTATGATCATTTAGAGATTCGAGATAGACTTCTGTTCTAGGATGTTCTTTTTTATGTTCTTGATGGTCTTTTTAGGCTTAGGGTTGCTTAAGCTTGTCGTGATTCGCTTATGGCCAGATATTTTGTAGTAGCCAGGACTCTTGAACTTATTAGTCGAGAGTATTAGTGGCCTGAGTTGCAGCACTCTATCAAAGCTTTTATTCAACCATGTGATGCTTGTTGTCGAGCAAAGGCTCCTTAACTTCTTACTCATGGTCCTTTTTAGCCATTATATTTTAGTCGGACTTTAAAAGTGTAATTTTGTGGATTTTATCCAGAACTGTCACTCTCTTTTGGTCACAATGCCATCGTGGTCACTATTGATTGATCCTCTAAGGTGGTTCCTTTCATTTCTTGCAAGGTCATCATCACCAGCGAGGGAACAACTGATCTATTTCTTTGGGAAGTAGTTAGACTGTACGGCTTCCCAGACACCATAGTCTAAAATACTAGACCTCGCTTCAACGAGAATGTTTAGACGCGACTTTTGGAGCTTTTACATGTCGAGTACTTCGGCCAGTTATTTGGAGAGAAATGAATAGACAGACCTAGAAATGTCTTCTGGCATGGCTCTAATGTCCTGCCGAAGACTCGGGTATGGCAATGTCAACATAGATTTTGATGGCTATAGAGTGGAGCTATATCCATGGAAAGCGCCATCTCCAAGATCTTTTACATAAAACAACAAGCTCCAAGGGTGCTGAAACTGAAATATTGTCCCAATTAGTCGAGAAAAGGATGCGGGGCTATAACGATGATGTCTAAGGCGAAATTATGCAAGAAATGGATATATATGGAGAGCGAAAAAGCATAAAGAAGAATGCAAAATTTATGTTCAAGATTGAAGACTTTATGAAAAAGCCAAGAAAAACGAGGATTAAAAGAGAGATAATGTTTTGAGGAAAGAAGAGTAGGAGAGGATGAAGAAATCGGTCAGTAGGAATGGCTATGGCAAAGGAAAAGCGAAGGTCGGTGATGGAATAGAGCCTTTGGGGGCGAAGGCGGTGGAAGTTTGAGAAAGGGCAGGCGAACAACAAAGCAGAAACAGTAAAATGGTGCAACGGTAAAAACTTTGCTACTATCAAGGGTGAGATGTTTTTAAGGCACACCTTGCCATGCAAAGCAAACACCGATAGGCATGTGCCATAGCTAGAAGAAAATCGGCAATGGCAATCCTTCCACTATGTTTCCGTCCTTCCCTTCCGTTCATATGAACATGAATCTTTGCCTTATCTTTCATTTCGATCCAACAGCTCCCTCTTCCTTATGGCAGCCCAAGGTGATTCTTATTCTTTAATCCTCAAATTCTTGGGTTCTTAAACTTGTGTTTTGTATGAGAATAGCCTAAGCATTGAGGACTATTACATTAGATATATTGCTTGTATGTTTTCGAGAACTCTTGAAGGCATAGATGCAAAAAGCAAAAGAAGCTTTGAAATCTTTTTTGTGCGGATGTGAAAAATATCTTGAAGGATTTAAATCTAGGAGCAGGGAAGAATGTCAATGAAGTTTCATAGGTATTGTCTGAAACAAGCGGGGGTCGGGGAAGCAAAACAATGTTGGGAGTAATGCAAGGAATAGGGGATGATAAAAACATTGATAGCATAGAAAAATCAATTTAGGGTAGAAGAAATAGGTCATAAGAACGAATCTTACGTTAGTGATTATAGAGATAAGCAAGATTTTGGATGGAGTGAATCTAAATGTGATGAGGGTTCAAGATTTAAAGAGAAAAAAGATGGTAAGTTGAGATTTGATGAAGAGATTATATCGACTTTTGATTTGAAAATTGAAGAAAATGATTCTAAAGGCTCCGATTCTTTCTCTGTAGCCCTTGATTTTCCAGCCCCTCCTTCCCATGGCCCCCTTTGTCCCTCTTCCTTGCCTGATCCCCCTTTAACCCCCTGTCCCTCCCCCCCCCCCAACCCCTCCTTCCGGCTGTTTAACCCTTCGTCGTTCTTCCTTGTTCCCTACTCCTTAATCCTTTACAAACAACCCCTCCCCCCCTCCCCGGTACACACCCCTTATACCCTTTGCCCTTCCCCATCTTACCCTTTCATTGCCCCTCCTCTCCTTCCTTTGCCCCTCCCTATTTGCCCCTTTGCCCACCCCATTTTCTCTTCAACCTTCCCCATCCCCATTTTTTCTTTGAAGATATTGTTCTTTTCTCGGATTGTTTTTTGTGAACTCTGGTGGTTGCTTTATCATGAAAATGGTGATTCAATGCCAAGCTACTTATTTTTGCATGAGTCCCACTTTACTGCATGAGTTCCAGACATCAGAATGTGACCCACTTTAATTACATTCGACTTAAAAACTTGCTGATCACTTTACCACAATTGCATGAACAATAAAAAAAGCTTCATCCTTATAGGTTTTAGAAGGGTAGCGTGCAAGGGTGTACCATAATAAAGTTCTTTTTAGGGAGTGCGAAACTACCTAGAAAAGTACCCAGCACTGAGTACTAGGGACTTGTATAAATGTCTCAATAAACAATATCTAGCATAATGACAGGGGGTCATTTTTGTGTTTTTGTACGATATTTACAAAGGTTTTTCTATGATTTCATTGCCGTATTCATCTTGGTGTACTGAACAGTATTTCTAGAGTGCCGCTTATCTTGACCATTCATTTTTTATGAGAAGCGACGCAAATGCAGTCCACGATTAAATTTGTAATGTTTTTAGCACTTAAGTTTTTCTTAAAAGGTTTGGAATTGGGCATGCGACCATCGAGGGCCCTATGTAGTTAGGTTTTTTTTTTGTTTGAAATGGAAGCAAAGCACGGCAAGGTTTATGTTTTACGCCAAACCGAGATGCCCCGCACAGGGATGCCCAAGGCCGTTGAGTTATGATCGAGGAGGTCTCGTTTGGGCCTTCTTTGCATTACGACCCGGGGGGTCTCTGGCGCTTTCAAAAACGGGGTGTGAGGTAAGCACAATTTTGTGCCCTTGAGCTAATCGGGTCTACAATTTTTCCTACGATTTGGAGATTGGCATTTTGGGTTATCTGTCCCAGGTTCTTGAGGATTTGGGTGGATTTCTTGGCATGTAAGCCACGAAGATGATCGAGGCTTTTCCATTCTATTCTATTATCCATCAAAATATTGTGTGTTTGAGAAAGATATTTGCTTCTTTGTTGATTTGTGGGAGAGGTGATGCTCTTGATTACAGCCGGATGAAGAATAAATTCTCTTTATGAATTAAGTAGTTATCTTTGGCCCATCTTATTTGGTTGATGAGTTGTGGATGGGGTTTTTATCTTTGGAGGTGCAAACTATATCTTTGAGAAGCGTGAGATTGGAATCGGTGTATCCATATAGGCAATGATAAAATCCGAAACATCTGTTAGAATATGTAAGAAAATCGCGCTTCTGTTCGAGGGTCATCCATCTCATGCATCCTTTTTCTTGATATTTTGTTATAGGTGTCTAAAGGAGTAGTTGAGAAGGCAAAGCGGGAGCGATATGGAGCAACATGGCCATCACGGGATCACGGTTTGCCATGCTACTTCTCAACCATTGCCATATCACAGTTGCTAGATATTCTAAGAGTTTTATGCTATCAATGGTTTCTTGCAGACACCCTGTTAGCCTTCTGCAGATTTTATATTTGGAAATGCCATGCTTGTTCTCAAGCATTGCCTCCAATTATGATTACAAATTCGTCCTAAATCCTCCAGGAGGAGACCATAATGTTGTTAATCTTACAACATTTGAAGCCATTGAGAAGCTAGCAGGTTGTATACACATTATGTGTTCATCTCAATTTCATGTCTGCACTCTTATGTCTTCTCTGCATATTAAAGACTTATGGATTCACACACAATCCTGTTCAAGTTCTGGCCATTTTATAACAGCATTTTTGCATATATTTGAGTGGCCTTTGCTATGCAATGCAAGAAATATTCATCGACCCTTGGTATCTGAGGCAAGGCAAGCGCAAGGCGCACTTTGTAATAGAAGTGAGAGGCGTGGCAAAGCGCTCAAAGCGGATGCATGTACATAGTGGTCATAGTGGTCATGTGGACATGGCAAGTGTAGAAACATGGACATGTGGACATGTATGGCATGTATAGAAACATGCAGGAAGCACATGAACCTCATAATGAATTTATTTCTATTCATGTTTTTATTACATGCAATATTGTACTTGGAACAAGGTTATTTTGCACCTGGAGATATATATATTTGGAATTTGCTGCTCCTCAAAATTTAACTACGTTCTCTTTTCTTAGGGCCCGAAGGGTCTTAAAAATTTTTTTTAATTAACAAAACCATTATATCCTACATGTTAAAATTAAAATCCCCCTTGGACCCCCTTTGGTTTGGGTGCATATTCACACGGAGGGTCACTCCGGGCAACAAGAGCCCTCGGATGAGCATATATGCCTTATATTCCTTGAGAGAGGATTCATTCATTTTAGTCTCTAATAGTATTGTTATCCTCTAATACTATAGATTGACATATTATTGACCTTCAATTAAAAAAATTTGGATTGTTTTTAATTGGAAGAGAAAACAGAAAGTACCAGTTTTTAAAGTACCCAGTGTAGGTACTTTTGAGGGTTCCAAAAAGTGGTACGCCGTAGCGTGCTTTCACCCAAATGCATTTGTGCTGCTGCATGGCTACAGTTTTTAGTTTAAAAGAGATAAAATACAAAAGAGAAGAAATAAATGTGCCCACATTAATACCAGAGCTAGACTTAATTTCTCATCTATAGATTTAGAACCCAAATAACATGTAACCAGGGACAATATATGCAATCTGAACGATGCACCTCTTATCTAAATTCTAGACATCATAGAACAATTCATATCTGATAATCTCAAGCATTTGATTTTCATTTGTTTTTTTTTGTTCACGTGAAAAATGAAATTGTTTTTTCACGTGTCTCCGTGCTATATATCAGCCTGAAACTTCAAGAATTCATGAATAGCAATTAAAACAAAGTAAATGTAGATGGAAGGGATAGAACATGTGAATCAAGTAATATTAACCAAGTCGACATGATGTTTTTTTGCTGAATCTTATCTTCTATTTATCGAACAGAATAAGATGGAAATGAATGAACCTTTTAGAGATGGATCATAGAATCAATGACTTGCACAAGTCTGCACATAATAGACAGCAATTGAGCATGTTCTATGTTACATTGTGGGGTAAAGCTGCTAAAGCAACAAGAAAAATGCCTCCATTACCTTGTAGCTCATTCCTTCATTGTATTGACTACAAATGTCATAATAAGCCTGTGTGCATCTGTGGAGTTTATTGCTTACTCAAACCTATAATCAAAGTACGAGTTTTTCAAAAGATATTAAAAGCAGAATACTTTAAGATGGAAATGAGTGATGGAAATTTTTTTGCTGCAACTGAGTATAGCATGATGAAAAGGAAGGAAGGAAGGAAGTTTATTTTAACGTCCACGGAGGCCAGAGATAAATATTCTATTATATTGACACAAAGTAATATAGAAAGCCTTCACTACCTCGTAAGGCCTTATAGATTGCACAACAACCCTTGCAGTGAAAACCAGTTCATCTTAAAGTCCTTGCACATAAGAGAAAGAAATAGTTGCAGTAGGCTCCCTTTTTTGTGTAAATAAACAGTGGGATACATACATCTGTGACCAGAACAAGGTGCTGAGAAAACTACGCATGCGCACAAACAGTCCTTGAAAATCAACAATGGCTTGATGCCTTACAAACTGCTGTTGTTGCCTGATGTTCCTTGCCTAAGGCTTAGGGCTAGAAAAAGAAAAGGGGAAAAAGGTAGAGTGTTTATCGAGCAAAAAGAAGGTTTTGCAAAAAAATAAAAATAAAAATAAAAATCAAAATAAAAATAAAAATAAAAATAAAAATAAAAATAAAAATAAAAATAAAAATAAATAAAATTATGTTATTATTATAAAGGACGTATGGTAAATATGGTATGGTACGTTATATTAAAATACCTTAAGTACACGTACATGAACCAATCACAAACAAATTAAACAAAAACGTGCATATTTTCAATCCATGTGTATTCTATCTATACGTTAGATACTTTAAAGGTACTATACGTAACCTAAACTAGACATAACCATTCCGATTCAAGCCAATTTTGAGCGTTCTAACTGAAGTTTTTGTATTCTACTCTGTTATATCAAGTATTGCCAGTTTTTCAGTATATTCTTCATGTTTTTCTCAGGTATTTTCTAGAATTTTCTACTGTTTTTGTGTAGGTACATGACGTTAGTGATGGTCTTGCAAAAGGACCATCCTCCTCCTCTTATACTTATCATTCGGAGAACAAGTGTGGGGAATCTAACATAGTGGATTATGTGCTCATGGTTGAGCAAGATCTTGATCTTCTCATACATGTACAGATGGGAACACATGTACAATAATTGAGGAAATGGATTCAGATCAGCAATCCCTTGTTGTCACAATAGAGTGGCGACCAATACAGCTCCAGTATCAGGCCCCCTCCTATGTGCCTTAGCTTCATTTGGATTACTATAAAGCATTGTATTATGCCCAAGTGTTAACAAAGGAGATATCAAGAATCTTGCAGCTTCCCACATTGGAACAACAATGTGCCAAACTTGTTGTTGTCCTCCTGAGTGAAGTAGAGCGATGTTTTGGGGGAAGACACATTAGTAAACTATCATGTACATCCAACTTCTCTCGAAACAAATTTTTCGATAAATGCAAAGATCTTAAATGATAGCTTGGAGTATAGAGCAGTATAGAGCTTTCAATGAAGGCAAGAAGGCATGTTACATTGCAAGGCATCAATCGATTGTTACCTTCTTGACCATCACCCTAAACATGCTGAAGGAGAGTATTAGAAAAGACTAGCAGCCTCTTAGCAACATCTCTTTAGACCAGCGGTGTAGTACTTGATGCAACTTATGATCCTGATATGCCAACACAAATTGGACCCTACTGGACTATAATAGGGGCAGATGTCACCCACGACTTGCAATGGCTCGCAAATGGCAAGATAATAGATATAGATGGGGTGCAAACAGAACTATGGGCTTCCACTTTGGCTTCTTCATGCAATAGACTATCATCAGAGTAGTTCCCATGCGGTCAGTCTTTGTTGGAAGAAAATGCATGCCGAAATCCTTGAACATCAATTAACAACATGCACAGAGGAAATAGGGGTACGTGCAGTTGGGTGCAGGTTTTAGGTCCAAGCATTCCACTATTGATCATATTTTTACATTCGACTTTACTAGAGGACAACAGGTTCAATCGACAAGATTTGTACTATGCGGAGGCTTTTGACATTGTTCAACAATACTATACTAAGTCTAGCAAGCCTGAGGATTTCCCAATAGTGAAGACCTATCTACCCGTAATACTACTATAGCATAAAGTTTAGGCTTGGTCCACATATGCCTTAGGATGGAAACTAACACCATTTAAGGGTAATTAAGCCAAATAGCAGGCTACTACTATTCTTATACATGGAATTTCAATACTTTTCCCAATTCCTTTCTAGTAATGTTTCCCCGTTGATACCTGTAGTGTATTTCATAACATTGTTAAGGGGCATGTACTTCTCCTGATACATTCCAAAATCCCCGCCCCGAAATTGTAAAATTAGTGAGAGGCACTCTATATAAACTCATACTAAACTGGCTTCTCTTTCATCTTAGCAGAATTTTTTCAATGGTTGATAGTAAGTAGCCACACACCTGCATTACCCACAAAAGTGAAAGAACAAGGGAAGATTTAATTATACAACTTTGGCCCCAAGAATTACAATAATGACAAATGTTGGCTGATGTAGCTGCTGAAAGATTATCACCATATTTAAAAAACTCTGCAGTTTTGGATTTCCAAGGAATAAATCTAGTGATAAGTCACGGCATGGGGGCTTGGAGAAACATAAGGTTGATTAAAATCCACGAAGTTGAAGACGCCCACCATCCAACACCTGCATATCACCGACACTAGCACACAATGTGAAAGGGAGGGGAAAAAAAAAAAAAAAAAAAAAAACCCCAAATGAAGTGGTTGGTCACGCGTGCAACACGATTAAAAGAAAATAAAAAGGCTCTTCAAATAGAAGGTCTAATTACGTGTGCCACAGAACAATAACATTACAATAAAATTAGGAGAGGAGTGGGTTTCAAGAAATAGAAAAAAATATTGAAAAAGCGCCAATGAGAAGTTGATGAAGAACACTTCCCCTCACAAGAATGACAATCCGATGGTTTGGATACATACCTATTATTAAATATTTGGAGTCAATTGCTCAAATCGGTCCCCTTGCGCAAATCAATCGTAAGAGGAATGCGGTATTTGGTCTTTAATTATAAACTTAAACTAAAGGAAAAAAAAAAGGAAAAAACCCCAAACTGACATGACGGCTGACATTACATCCGCCTTTACGTTCTCTTGTTTAAATGTCAGAATTAGCATTAGAGCTTAGTACCAAAATTAGGGCCAGAATTTGCATCAAAATTAGAGCCAAGAATTAGATTTAGAATTTGAGCCATGATTAGACTCTCAGAATTGACATCGGAATTGTGTTAGAATTTGAGTTAAAATTGAGTCGATTTTGTGTCAAACTTAGAGACAGATCTAGCATCAGAATTTAGGGCAGACCTAGCGTTATAACAAAGTCAATGCTGTCATCAAAATTCGAGTTAGCCCTCACGTCCATGTACATTAGATAGCTCAAGGGAAGGACATTATGTCCATTCAAAATAGAATAGAATAGACACATACATGTACTTGGTATAGACATCTAAAGTGATTGCATTAGCATCTTACATTTTGGAGAAGCTTGCCCAATGCACACAATTGCTTGAGCAATGATGCCAAGGGCAAACAATTTGATGTATACATATTCCTTAGTAGTGGGCACTTATTGCTTCAGAACTTTTCCCTCCTAAACCCTTCAGATCCCAAACCATTTGGTCCATAGAGATAGAACCAAATACTAGCTAGTAATGAACTTATGTATTTATTGCATTGGGTCATGTATACCATTTGATCTCCGTGGATGTACAAAATTGATCTTATTTAATTATATAATGTATGTCTTACATGCATGGTTTCAATTTTGCATCCGGACAAAGTTCATAGGAAACTATCTTATAGAAGCATTGAAAACGAGAGATGTAACATTTAAAATAATAACTCACTATTAGAAGGGTATGCAATATAAAAGATAGATGCCACTCTAGTTGGATATACATCTAATGATTTGTTGAATGATGCATTGTAGTTTTTTGAGCCCCTTATAGACCTCATGGTCTAATAGACAAAGTAATATACGATGTTGCATGTATTTAATTGAAGATCAGTCCTAGCACTTGTACAAGAAAGTTCTATTTGCAGTTGTCGAAAATTTATCTTTAGTCCTTAAAAAAATCTATATTGCAATTTTGAGTATTGTTTGACTGAGTTTACATTTGCTAAGGTGTTTGACTCCCACCACCAAAGGGGTTGTTATCAAAATATGGCAGTTGGCAACCCTTGGATCATTAAAAAGAGATTAGCATGATAACCCTTGGATCGTAGAGTAGATTTGGTTTTAGTCGAAGGGATATCTTTCTCCGTCTTTGGTTAAGGAGCTCAATCCTTCTGAGCACCGGTCCTCTAGCATCATGGGATATTTCTATAACCCACTTGAACCTCTTCTTCCCTTCAATCTTTTCAGCAGAATCTAGTTGGTATAGATATATATTTGTATACAGGAATGGCAATCTACTTGCCATTCCTGGGATGGAAACAGGGCGACGCACGAAGCGCGGAGCCCTGTTGTTTATCCCAGGAATGGCAAGTAGATTGCCAATCTATAACGTGGAAGACAGAGAGAGGTGCGATTCAGCAGCCCAGAATGCTGGGTAAAATCAGAGAATGTAGGGTAGAATCGCTGGATGTGAGGTAAACACCGCAGAATGTGAGGTAAACGCAATTCTTGCCGCAGTAAAAATATTTGAGTCTGTGTTTGTTTCGGCCGTTAACATTTCTGTAAAATAAAAGTGCCAAGTGGCACGGCGTGATAGGCGGATAGGGCTGAATTGCACCTATCTGTTTTTTTACGTAGTGTATGAAAAACCTTTTATTTCCCCAACGATGCTAGTGAATATTCACTCATTAATGTTATAATACGTAGTAATCAGTTTTCCACCAATAGAGGGCAAGTGTAAAGAATTGACTATTTAAATATTGGGAGAGAAAGCAAAGGATCAAAGGAACATTTCTAGATGGAATTTAGAATATAATAAGCAAGTTAGAAAATGCTAGAAGGTTGAAAAATATTTATACCCACCAAAACCAAGGTCATCATTGGAAACAGGAGGGATACCTAAACCATGGAAAATGAGGAGGAAAGGAAGGTATGGGTTAGGTTGAAAATGAAGGGCAAAAAGATGCCCAAACTGTTGGAAAGTGTGAACGACATGAGTCTTAGAAGAAATGGACGTATACTTGTTGGACAATTTTCTTTCTCGTTTCTACACAAAGTCTGAAAGGTACCTGTGAAGGAATCTGGCAAGGAACAAACAAGGCAAGGCTGTGAGCTCTGGCTATGGCGGAGCCCGTGAGGAAAAGCTGTGCTATGCTATTCTGTCAGGAGTCGTTTAGCCTGCATGCAGCAAACCAACAAACAAAGCACGTGGCTTCAATCTGCAACCCGAGAAAACAAGCTTCAAAACATAAACAACTCTCGACAGTGATACACACAGCATAAAGAAAACCACTGCCGGACCTCTTCAGTCTTCCTGTCGTTTTACCACAATACTTCTTATTTACATGGCCAGCAGATTAATTTATTCTTCGCATCAAAACCCGGGTTTCTGACGCTGATTGCATCATTTATTATTACGTTCTTCATCATCCGACATGCACAGAAACCAGAAAGGAGCTTTTTGCCAATTGAATCAATCCATAGATTATATGCTTTCTCAGTATTTACATGCTTTTTCCCCCCTCTGTATGCCATGGAGAGAGACCCATATCCTGATTTGACGTTACAGAGTTCTACTTCTATTTCTAATCCATTTGCTCTGACTATGGATCAAAATTCAGATCAGAAACACAATCCAGAACCTGCTGCTCCCTGTCCGAGTGATAAAAGGAAAGGAAGTAAATCACCGCTGCTGGAGGTAGATCTAATGCACAGCAGAGTAATTTCTGTAGTAAAAGAACACCCAGATGGCCGTTCATGTTTTTCGTTCCTATACGGTTTACCTTGGATTTGTTGATTTCTCATAGTCGGAACAGAGGTATTTGTAGAAGTAGTAGATGCAATGTAGAACAAAGAGCAAGGAGTAAAATAAGTACTAGATTTTCAGCTGTGGAAGATGAGCTGTTTGAAGGATCTGGTCCAACAGATTCAAAAGCAAGGGGCATCATTTTATCATCTGGGCTGCATTGTGGATATGCCGGGGCTTCATCACTGTAGATTAAAGCTCGAACTAAACTGGTTACAACAGGAAGATAAAGTGTCCTATTACTGGCAAGAAGCCACATCAGTCCTGCAAGCCTACAATCTCCAGACTCCTGCTTTCTATGCAATGTCTTCTTCTGCGATAATCTGGCAATCTGCAAAACATAAAACACTTAAATATTTCAATTCCTTGTACAAACCTACTGGTATGGCAAAGAAATTAAAGCTAGAAGATTCCTGGCACAAATCTACCGAGGTGACAAAGAATTAAAGAAGTTTAAGAAAGAAAGGGCACATTGGAACAGAAATTTGAACTTACACTATCGAGACTAGAAAGGCAGCTACTGCAGCCAAGAAAAGATGGATCGGTACAATTCGCCTGTAAAGATTGAAGCAAAGGAACGGCAGATTCATTGCTGCTCAAGAATCTCTTCGACATGGAAAAGATACCAGGACATCCATTAAGAACTCCAAGCTGCCGGAGTTTGATACCACAGAAACACATAACAAGGTCACAAGTCGCATTTGGAGCGTTCAATTGCTCGCCCCGAGATTCTAAAGCCTCGTTCAAATTTGTGGAACAAACGGCAGAATCATCCGGCGGAACAGGCATTTCGAAAGATTCCGCAGCCTGAGTTTCTGGATATGGCGAAGGGGCTGGAGATGGAGAAGGAGAAGAAGCTTGAAATATTGCATTGTTAACTCTGGCGACAAGGAGCCAGGAGGCAAGAACAGGGCAACATTTTGCTCGATCGAGCTCGTTTTTTCTGCCGCAAGCTCGCCGGAGACCTCCAAATCCGATATTCAAGAAATCCAAATCGCAAGAAACACCACCTGTTTGCCATTCTACAGGAAGAGAAGGAACTACTTCTGGGGCAACAGGGGGGATTGCCGGATCTGCCATAGCCAGGACCATCGCCTGGGCAGCGATCCAAAGAAGCGCCGTTAGCATCGCCGTTAGAAACATGACGGCCCCGTCAGCGGGGCCGTGTTTGGCGCTATATAATACCACCGTGACGGGTGACGTGCACCCGTCACGAGACGGGCGCCCGTCAGAAGGCCGTAACTGATGAAGGTCTTTATATAACTGCTTACGTTGTATAGATTTGTTTATACTGCAACGCGATTTTTACAAGGGCATGGTTTTGGATTTATTTTGTTCTTTTATCATTGTATCCCTTTTTCCTTTGTTTGGTTGGATTCGTTTGTTTGTAGTGGTGTATATCATGTGAAGTTATTTGTCCTCTTTCCTTTCCTCATTTTCGTACCCTCATGGAGGTTGTTGATATGTCACCTAGAGTGTGGAAGGAAGCCTTTGTGCCCATTCCTTGCATGCTTCTTATCCACGTCTTGAAACCTGTAGACTGACCACTGCTCGAACCTCATACAGAAAAATTACACGCGGTTTTTTAAGTACAAATCCTAAAACATGCCATCAAACATATACACAGTTGATGTAGAAAAGCTGGCAATTTACTTGTATCAAGTGAGTTGTCTGTCATTGGCAAGATTAGATAAAGGCTGCTCGAACCTCATACAGAAAAATTACACGCGGTTTTTTAAGTACAAATCCTAAAACAAGCCATCAAACATATACACAGTTGATGTAGAAAAGCTGGCAATTTACTTGCATCAAGTGAGTTGTCTGTCATTGGCAAGATTAGATAAAGGAATATCTATCTAGACTGATTGTCCTAAAGCTTATGATAGTGTTCATTCATCTTTTGGATGCGGTTCTTCCTCTTAAATGCTATCAAGCCCGCTATGTGGGCTAAGGACAAAGTAAAAAGAAATGGTTTACTTGCGAATTTCGTGAATAAGTAGCCTTGAATGATTAAAATGATTATTGGTAGGTTAAACCCAAGACCATGATGTCGCTACGAGTTTATCCTGTAATAAGACAACTTCTAGCATCATCAGGTCTCCACTTGATCATAATTTTTCCATGATGCAACTCATCCTTTGTTGCCTACCAGTTAAGATGGACAACTAACCCTTTGTCCTCATTGGCAAACCTAGGAAAGGTATCTCAATTTGTTGATGACACATTCTTATTCTTACTTACTGCCTAATGATTTTGAAATCTTATTATATCTATTACTCTGAGGTAAGTTTTACAATTTGTCCAGTTCAAGAATAGAATAACATTCCTATCGTCTTGCATAATTTAAAGTGTTTATTTTCGTGCTATGCCATGGAAAATTTGCTCCACTTTAGCTAGATGAAAACCACGTTTTGTTAAGTCTGAGAACAAATCACACATGTTGAAAGAATTAAACACATTATTAGCTCCTCATACTAATTGCACATAATTACACTTGAGAGACGTCATCGTTGTCAATGTAGGGTGGTGCAAAAGATGATAAACTAAAGCTAGATGGAGCTTGGGGATTACTATCTTGCAAATTAAAGGGTCTTGCTTCCAAGTTTATTTTGTTTATTTTATGTCAAAAAGCTGCTCCAATTAATTTGGCTCATTTTCATCAAGGTGCAATGCTAATATAACCCCACCCACTTAGTCTAATGCGAAATTTAGACCAAGTCTTGTATGCCCGTGTAATAGCTAATTGGTGAAGACATGAAGAGATTTGAGTCAAGACCAATTCAGGTTGACAAACAAAATGTTGGGATTTGAGCTCAAACTATGCCATCTAAATTAACCCCTACTTTGCAATGTGGATGGTTGTCAGTTTAATCTTGTCCTTTGTTGTGTACTAGAAAATTAATATTCACTTCTCCACATGCAGCATTACCCTTGCAAGAAGGCCCAGTGCTGGAAATCACAGATTCGGACGTGGAACAAGGCTTACAGCGTCTTGCCAATGGGAAAGCCCCAGACTTGGATGGTATGCAGGCAGAACTGCTTAAGTGGGCAGGGCCGTCCATAATACCAGTGCTGACCGCCTTGTTCAACAAGGCATTACAGGAAGGCTTCCCGCTGCAGTGGACCAATAGCAGAGTTGTTCCCATCTATAAGGCAGGTGACCCACCTTTGCCCAATCATTACCGAACAATCATGAGTGAGTTCGGTGTTTGCAAACTACTTCTTTGGGATTCTCGGCGGCGGTTGGCCGAAGGCGGAGGCGGCAGAGGTGCGGGCCCTCACCCGGCGGGATTGGACCCGGCACTCAACCATTGACCACATCTTCACGTTATGCGAACTCGATTGAAGACAGCGGGGGAACCGCGTCGGGATCTATATTGTTGCTTTGTGGATTTTGCGAAGGCATTTGACACCGTGCCTCGGGAAAAACTATGGGCAAGGGCAGCGGTGGGGGTTCTGTAGATTTGCGAGAATGCGATTGTCACGGGCTATATGAAAGATGCCGGGCGGTTCTTTTTGAACAAAGCCAACCATTTGATAGTAGTATCGGGGTTAAATCGGGGATGCCCCTCTCCCCAACATTGTTTGGGCTTTACATTGATCAATTGGAGAGTTGGGTTTCAGCGATAATGGGGCGATGGAGCTCACCTTCTCTATCGGATCATCAGGACGGTTAGTATATCGCGATGATGTGGACCTCTAGCTTACACACCGGCCAGACATGCAACGACATCTCGATGCCTGGACACATTACGCCAAGCGGACCGATATGCGTCAACCGCCAAGACTAAGGTGGTTTTCATATCATCTTCACGTCGGTAGGGTCCCTCGCCGATTACCAAGGCGAGAATGTGGAAGTTGCATCCACATACAAGTATTTGGGAGTGGAGTTTCCTTCTACTATGCAAGGGACACATCCATACGACTAAAGTGGTGGTTTGGAAGGCACTATATGCAATGCAAAACAATAGTCATAGAGCGGAGTTGTATGATTGGGCCCATCGATCCACACTGTTTAAGGTCTTAGTAGAGCCTTGTCCTTTTATCTGGGGTGGAAGTATGGGGCCCGGTAGTATCACTTGCTACTTGGAATGACTTGGGAGAGGTCGAGAAAAGCCTTCTTAGTCACGAAAGCACTAGGGGTGAAGTCCACAGTCCCATATCAAATTCTCTGCGGGGAGACGGGATTCTTGCCTCTTCGTGAGGGCGCCCCCTTGATAGCCACATTGTCTATTTTCGGAAGGTGGTCAATATGGG
This sequence comes from Isoetes taiwanensis, assembly GCA_021234155.1. Lineage (NCBI taxonomy): Eukaryota > Viridiplantae > Streptophyta > Lycopodiopsida > Isoetales > Isoetaceae > Isoetes > Isoetes taiwanensis. Next base: position 1,069,560 of record JAJEKV010000058.1, on the reverse strand, counting down.
ACGATGCTCGTCTCCCTAAACTAGCTTATATCATGGCAATGGGGCCGGCGCCCTCAAGGCTTCTTTGGAGGAAAAGAGAGCTCAATGGTTCGCTAGATGGAATGTCGCGAGAACACGAGTGCATACATGTGCAAAGAGGCGGTCGCCATAGCTTACTACGGCAATATCTTGGCGCTTGCTTCCTCAACAAGCTTTGGGATGCCAATGCCCTTGAACATGTCAAGACAAAGACACTATCGCCGCCACATAAATCCCACATTGGAACGAAGGCCCGCAATGCTACTGCGTACCCTTTTGCCCATGAAAAGGCGCAGACTCATTGCCTCCATTCGCACGGGGCACATCATCTTCGAATTGAGGCAGGCGGATGGATTGGTGAGCCACGCCATGGCAGGCTCACACAATCTTTGCCAAATGGGAGTCATTGAGGATGAATCTCATACCCTTCAAAGTTGCCCAAAGATATGATCAAATTAGGATCGCGCTATCTTTGAGTTGGTCGGGCCCGGGCCACCGTTACATGTGACATTGGCCGCAAAGATCCGTGCGGTCTTTGGGATCATACCTTCGTGAGGTTATGGACATGCGAGATCAGCTATGTCCTCGGGCACACACTTGACCTGTATATATACATTGATGTATACTTATGCGGTTTGCTTTGACATTCTTATTACCGCCCGCGGTTTTCCTCGAAAACCCTTGAGGCGGGGTTTTTAACGGGACAATAATAAGTTTCTTTGCTGCGCTCCTTAATGGGTCCCATAGGCGATTGGCCTCGATGGGCGATAAAAATCATTCTCATTCTCATTCTTCATCCAACAAAAGAACAATCTCGTTTGCTCAAGTGCTTTTCCATACTGCAAATCTAAGTATCCCCATTTCATCAAATTCCTGAGAAGGCATAAACTAGAATACCCGTTATTCAACTGCAATATGTAGCATATTAGTAAGCGTTTCAATCAATGCTTTACAATATTTGAGCAATTCTTGCTTCATAGCCATGTCAAAATTCATTGTTGAAGAATTTCTTGAAGACTTCTATTTTAGCGCTAAAAAAGGACTTCACATTCTTCTTTTATCCTTATCGAACTCTTGTGTGTAAATTGAGAGCCCCTCTTTTTTTTGTTATCACTATTGGTGGAGTACTCATTACTAGTTTACTAATAATTAATTTCAGTATTGTTCCACCCATATAAGCCTGATAAGGTGGTTATTGGTCTTTGCCCTCGGTGCTTTCGGGTTGCGTCCCTCGGCCAAATATTTGCCACGTAAGGCTACCGGCGGCGTTCGACCTGGCGGTCTCGACTTTCGTGCCAAATATCGGGCCGGACGTACAACCTCGATCCGCATGATTATCGACCTCGGCCGGGACCGATAACCTTATCTTGGCGGTCGATGGACTCAATGCGCGTCTATACCATTCACATGAAATCAGGGACTAAAGTTAGGTTGGCGGCCATAGTCTTCACAATCGCTTCTTATTTTAGCAGGAATCACCCATGCAGCAGTTTTCACCCAAGCAGCCAGTCACGTGCACCCATCAGCGAGAGCTGCGATTTTACAGTAACGGAGCAGCCGAAGACCAGCTCTGCCAAAAAAAAGCTTGCATGTGAATCCACCATAAAATTTCATTTTTTTGTTTAAGGGGTAAAAAACAAACTTTAATTGCTTTGCGAAATAGATACAAAGCCATGCTAGCAGGATACACCCTTAACGCCCTGCTCCCTAGGGTTTTTATACCTAAAATAGTCATAACGCCCTAGGGCGTTAAGGGCGTTATCACAAAGGCTCATAACGCCCTAGGGCGTTAGCATTATGGGAATAAAATTCAATGGCACAGGGCGTTATGGGAATAAAATTCAATGGCAATATGGCCATAGCACCATTTTGGCCATGGCCATATTGCCCAAGAATTTTATTAGGGCCAGGCGTTATCTACCCCATCTACGAATAAAACTGCAGTTTTTTTTTTTCCCCCGAAAATAGTAGCATCTTCATGCGCCTTTATACTTTTAGGGCTCTGTTTCCTTTCAATCCGTTGCCCAGAATATGGACCACGAGGAGGACCTCTGATTCAGCTGTGGATCGACAGAACCACATGCTTCACCTCTCCATACACGCACTATAGACTTTTGTGCGTGCTTGTAAGCTTTCACACAGGCCGCCTTTTTATGTAGCATTATGGCTTTATCCTGCATTTCTCTGTTGTTTGCACCCCACAACTGAAGACATGGCGCCTTCTGGATAAAATATGAATCAATTACGCATACATGCTGAATTTAATGCTTTTCCCGAAGGCAGCCATAGGAGTTCGCTTTTGAGGTAAGAGTGTGTAGTTTCTAAAGTAGATTTCCTCAAGTTATCTTGTGACATATCAGGATGAAATTGGGTTAGAAGGCTGTTAGGTAAATGATAACAGAGCTAGAAATTTCTGCGAGTGCAGCATCTGCGTCTTGTTTGTCTTGTGTTGATGACCAGAAAAGCATGAGTTTGAAAGAAGCCTGCTTTCCGAGTGAACTTGCATGAGTATTAGCAACACAAGCTGTCTCCTGACTAGCAGCTGAAGCAGGGCTTTGGTGGTTGTTTGCAGGAATGATGACAACATATCACTCTAAGGTCACAAGCTGCTGAAAATACTGAACCATACTGTTATGCATGTAAGTGCGTGAGAAGAACATGTTTTAAATGTAGCGAATGGTAAGAAAATGACAGACCAAGTTTGCTGACATTATAATCTCTCTTGCATGCTTTGAAAAAATTCAGGGGCCTTTTCTATTTCTCCGATAGTCTGTGTTGTGGCTGCCTTCAGAGTGAAGCAAAATCAATTGCCTCTTTAAAAACAGGCATAAGTTGCTTTTGGTGTAAGTTTTTATAGCCGTAGGCAGGGTATCAGTATAAGCTTGAGTTTAAGGGCTGCTGAAAACAGAGGGTACAAACCTCTGACAGGGTGGATTCTTGTTACAAACGAATCGAAAAAATTAGGACTTGAACATATTGTCTCCTTCCAAAAAGAGCCCTAGCAGACCTTTAAGGCAGCACCAGAGCTATTGAACTCCAATAGCAGATCTAATAGGTCTTTGTATATCAATTTGGGATTTCCATTTCCAATCTCTTTGTAGTCCACTCCATCCTTTTCATTGCCTAAACAAGCTCTATCAAGGTCGGTTCTAATTTTCTTTTATTATAATGTACTTTGGATCGATCCTTATTCCTACATGTCTCAACAAAGATTCTTGACATGTACTTAATACCCAAAGCCTTGATGACATTGAATATCAAGAAATACTATCCTCTCAACCTACTCCATAACGGGCAAAAACGTTTGTAGATCTTCATGTGCAAGATGCTCATCTTTCTTGCACATTGAAGGTATATTTGGTATATAAGAAAAGGGGTGAAAATACCTTTACCCCGGTTTTGGTGATTCCGTCGCGGTGACGACTCCCGCGGAATCACTAACCCTCCTGCCTCGTTATCCGTACACCTTGGATTATCCGTACGACAAGCTCCATTTTATACCTTTTAGTGAATCACATCACGCAAAATACTGGTAGGACGGAATCACCACCCTTTATTCTTCGGCCAGAATCACATGGAATTGATCTGCGGGGTGGAATCACCATATACCGTAATATTCTTCCCTGTGGAATCACCGCGTATGATAATATTCTCCCCCGTGGAATCACCGGCGTAAATATTCTCCCAAGTGGAATCCTGCGTAAATATTTATATTCTCCCCCGTAGAATCACCGCGATAATATTCTCCCCCGTGGAATCACCGCATACTATTCCTCGAGAAAGAATCATCTGGAGACCTTTGAATCTGTAATAACTGCAGGCAGGGAGGAAAAAGTGTTAGATGGTTCAAACCCGATTCCATAAAAAAATGCTTTAAGCGAAGCCTATGTTACTTGAAGATCATGAATAAAATTAATACTAAACCAATGGTAGAAAAAAACAAGCTCAGCTACTCTAAACTGCCCAGAATTTTTCTGGTTGGGGATTTGAACCCCTTGCCAATATCGGCAATGCCCTATTTTATATGAAAAGCTAATCTTTCTATATCCTTACAGATCTAACAGATCTAACAGCATGTCTATCATGCAAAACAAGATAAGAAAATGTAGGAGGCATATTTGCAGAAATAAATGGTATCCCCGGGGATGATAGCAGGGTTCCTTAAGGAAGGTACAAAAAAAAGAAATAAGAAGATTTAGCAACCCTAAAAGTGAAGCGTTTTTATTTTAAATCTATTGTCTTGAAAACAGAGGAGCTACACGAAGTGGCAGACGGCCTGCAAGGAGTTGCAAAGGTAATGGACGAAGTGGCTGATGCCATGGAAGAAGTGGAACAAAATTTTGAGAAACATGCAAACGGAAATAATAAGGAGATTGCCGACAAGGTAAATTTTAAGCTAATTCTTGAATTTAGGGCTTCATCTCTTTCAGTTTTCTTTAAGATCCAGCGCCCTTGTTTCATGTTTGCAGGTAAAAACTGCAACCAAGAATATAAAGAAAGATGTCCAAGATGTCAATACTGCCTTAGATAAACTTGACAAAAGCGCAGAGAAAGATATCTTTGCTTGATGGAAATGTGGTTTTGAACAGATGGGCATGAGTAATCAGAACAAATTTCGCTGCTCCCGGTGAAGCCAGTATCACAGAAGGGCATCCCAATATGTGGGTCTTGAATACATCTCCGTATCTGGAAGAATCCAATTCAAAATTGCAATAATGCATTGGCATGGGCGAAATAGTTAGAAAATGAATGGAATCGAGCACGGAATTGAGCACAAACTTTTTCTGCCTGGAGCTGAAGAATTTGTTGGGATTTTCGGGGTAGAGCCTGAGAGTTTCGTAGATGTAAGGCCACCCCATTGATCCGAGAGGAAGGGGCAAGCCTCTGTATTTACTAGTCCCATAGATTGTTGAGCAATGGCCCTGTTTCTTCTACCCCTGTTTCTTCACCCAAGTCATCAAAAGCCTGTTTAATCCCCTGTTCCGGTCTTGAATAGCAGTTATTGGACGTGGGTTCCAGCTTTCTGCTCCAAAAATGGTGCATGTCTCTGTTGAACGGATCTGAAGCTTAAGAGGTGGATGTTTGAAGCAAAACAGGGAAAGATTAATTAGATTTTGTGTTTGTGGAGAAAGAAATTCGATTACTTCCGGAACTAGGCTTCCTATTTGAAAAGAAAGGGAGAATAACAAGAAAAGGGAGCGCTGGAGAAGAGCCATACAACCATTACCTGTTTCTTCACCGGTGGCGGTGAAAGTAGCCTCTGCATCTGTGGCCGCTCCAACAACCGTGGTTGTGCCGGTTGTGGCTCCTGTTGTTGCCTCCCTGGTCGCCCCTGTGGCTTCCCTGTCGTGGCTCCTCTGGTGGCCCCTGTTGTAGCTCCTGTCATCGCCCCTGTGATAGCTTCAAAGATCTTCTCAAGGACTTCGCCTCCTCAACCCCAACCTGTTCAATCGCGGCTCAAGATACTTCTACCCTGGATTCGGGGATCACGGAGCTAGAGATCCGTCCTCGGGAATCCCGGCGTTCGGCGGGATCGTTCGGGGACCCGGTTTCACGTCTTGACACATGCATTGCACAGCCAGGTCGTCCGGACGTCCGAAACCCGTCGAATCTCCGCCGTCCATGAGATCCCCTCCTCCGGGATCGCGCTCGGTGATCCCCCTCCTCACGGGATCGAGGGGCGGGTCGATATCCTCTCCGTCTCGGCGTGGTGATCCCCCCTCCGGGATCCGAGGGGGTGGTCGATATCCTCTCCCGATATCGGCCGTGGTGATCCCCCCCTCCTCACGAGGGATCGCGGGGGTGATTCGATATCCTCTCGATATTGGCCGTGGTGATCCCTCCTCCGGGATCACGAGGGCATGGTCGATATCCTCTCTGGATGCTCATGCAGTAGTGGTGATCCTCCTCAGGGATCCGCGAGGGGCATGGTCGATATCCTCTCAGATATCCGCGACGTGGTGATCCCCTCCTCAGGGATCACATCCATGGCTGACTGGTGATCCCATCCTCGGGATCATCCCAAACCCCGTTATCCGCTGGGCGACGACACAGATTTTGATCACCCGCGATGCCCGCCGATGATACCCCGCGTGGCCGTCAAATCGTGACCGTCGGTTATCCGCCCTCAGGAATCCGCGTCCTTGCAATTCGAGCAGGCGTCCGCGTGGTAGCATCCAAGCGGGCCTTTCAAATTTAAAAGGCGGCGGCCGAGTTATGCGCCGTGCGTTGCCAATAATGTGCTGCGTGGACAAAGTGATCGGGGAGGAGGAATTCCCACTTTCTGCTTAGGAGTGCAATTACCGGATTACTCACGAACCGACCTCTAACGCCATTTTAGGAGGAAAGGGCCCGGATTCGCGGTTATGATGGTTGTGTCTCGTCTGAAGGCCCGAGTTACTTTTACTTGTTTAAGGTAAAAATGTTGAATAGACCTCGATCGACCTCGGTTTCTTGTTTTTAACCTTTGCTTTGTTTTAACGTTTTCTTGCTGTCCTTGCGGATGGGCCGAATCTGTTAACACTGGAAATTAGCTTGAATACCTCCATAAATGAGGCGGGGGCCCATGAGATGAGGCTGCAAATTCTCTTAAGTTACGGTATTTGGAGATATAGTAGGGTTTGAATCGGATCTGAGAGGTGGAATCCCCTTCAAAGAAAAAAAAAGAGTGAAAAGCGTCCAGACAACTTGGTTGTCGAGCCCCCTACCGAGATAAAAATCCGACCTCTGTGTGAGGCTCATCGTGAGGAGGATATTCATGGGAGCTCAAGGGGATGGCGATGTTGATAGGGAAGATTTCTTGGAGCACCCGAGGGAAGAGCTCCCGGACTCTGGGGTATGATCGGTTGGCCCTTGAGATGGAGGTGCAGTGAAGCGTCTGCGATAAGAGCTCTGTGAAAGGTTGATTTAGAAAATCATAGGTTGGGAGCACACCAGTTTATGAGAATTTCAAGCTCCCCGATGCTCCAAAGGGGTCAGTTCAAGCAACAACGACAAGGGTGAATCCAAGAAAGGGACTATGGGAAGATAGTGTGGCGCCGATCTTGTGATCGATTTCAAGTATACCCATAACTTGACCCGAGGAAACTTCAAGGACTAGATGGCTGCGGCGTATTGGCGGATCAACGAATAGATATTGGATTGCTTCTGCAGAAGGCGGTGACTTCATCAATTTGCGGGTTAGGAGAAAGCCGCGGGGCTCGAATCGGGGAGAAGCAAATAAGGAAATTCGAACTCAATTGCTTTCCGAACCCATGGCAATGGGGTCTTAGAGTCGAGAAATTTGGCCGCCCTACCCTAAATGGGATTAGAGCGGGGCCCAAGTGAAAGAGGCGATTGGAGTCCCGAATTGAGACTCTGCCGAATGAATGTCGAAATCTCCCGGGTTAAAAGGAGGACACCACATGGTTCCGGATGCACCATTGAAGGAAGCCGGAGCTAAGGCGGCGAGAATCTGCTATCATGGCTCCCAATCAAATTATTTCAGAAGAATCAGGGCGATGGCGAAGAAGGCGGTTGATTCCGGTATAAAACCCGGCGGGATAAGATTTCATTATTTGTATTGCATAGATCCCTCCTTTCACATTCTTTGTTACGTCCTACGAGGAGAGGTGCATAGCGGGGAGATGGACCTTTAATTTCACATTGACATATCAATTGTTGTGGAAGTTAAGCTACTTAAGGTGAAGCGGTAAATCATAATCCGTGGAGTTCTTCATCAGAGGCGGAGGCCCAAAAATTCCAAACAATTCCAAGTGGCCTCGGAGATTTGGCATGCGAGGTGGATGAATTTGCATTGGAGCTTCTTTCTTTGTGAGTGTAATTTTGCTACTCAGTTTCTTACATTGCTCGGACAATTGGAATTACGTTTTTAATTTGCACATCCTCTCCTCGGTACTTGTCCATTCGATTCCTATTCGGAAGAGATGTCACCCGCGTAATGGTTCACCTGCGCATTGGATTATTTCTAAGTGGAAGCAAAGGCGAGGTTTAGGCGGGGCATATGACCAATTTGCAAAGTTGATCCGCCATCACTTGGTTTTGGCAAAGCTGCTCAATGGAGAATTCAGCATGTTGATTACTACTACATTCTGTTAATGCAAGGTAACATCGCTTGTGAAGTTAAAGATCCCTTCATTTTTAATTGTATGGTGATTAGTTTTATCGAGCTGCGGTGGCCATTGGAACTGTTTATATTAGTTGTTGATCAATTGGCATGCGGCCCGAACAAAGCCCTGCCCATGCATTTTGCACTTTGATTCTTATGATCCCCGCATGCGGATGTTGAGGCTTCATAACTTTGTGAGTTATTTCAGGTGTACACATATTTATGGTTTCAGCATAGGTAATTAGGTTCTTATTTTAGGGATTGAACTTCGGATTACATTTCGAGGTTCTTGAATGACCTATTCAAGAGGTGGAAATACGAGGAATCAACACTTCACAATGCTCCTTGCATCTTGATGGATGCTCCCGGCAACATATGACCAAGATTGTGGTGTATATGTGGTAAATTATGTGAATAGATTTATTGAGATGTTTGCGGCACCAAAGATGAGGGTAAATCACAATTACGAATGACTTAAGAATTGGAGATTTTTGAATTGTCACTTTTGAGTTGTTCTTTTTCAGGTTGTCATTACGAGGGATTGGTTCGGAAGGAAGAGATAAACAATACCGGCGGTGTTTCATTACGGTTTGAAATCGGTATTTGTCTGGCAAAGGAAATCCACTTTCTATTTGCAGAAGACCCGGATCGATTTCTCGTCCGATTACCGTCTGTTAAATGGCCCCGAAAATAACAATGGATCTAATCTATATATTTGAATGTAATTTGAGTAAGCGGTATGCACATATGAATATAAGAAATGAACTTTACGTGAAATATTGAGACAATTACGTGAAATATTGGTCAATGTGAAATATTGGTCAATGTGTCAATGTCCTTTGATAATTATGTTGTGATCCCGCCTAAGGGATCACAACATTAGTAATAGGGATCCCTTCCTCAGGGATCCTGCGTCCATGAAAAAACATTATTTAATTTCAATGGTATGGATATTATTTTTCGATATTAAGGGATATTAGTTGTAGATCTTGGGATGATCCCTCCTCAGGGATCACAACATAATTAATGGGGATCCCCTCCTCAGGGATTACGTCATTGAAAAAGCATTATTTAATTTCAATGGCATGGTTACTATTTTTCGATATTAAGGGATATTAGATTTGTAGATCTTGGGATGATCCCCTCCTCGGGATCACAACATAATTAATGGGGATCCCTCCTCAGGGGATCTGCGTCCATGAAAAAGCATTATTTAATTTCAATGGTATGGTTACTATTTTCGATATTAAGGCATATTCTTACGTAGATGCCAGTGTGATCCCCACCTCAGGGGATCCTGCGTCAGGTTCTTAAATGTCCCAATTTAACCTCAATGGTTTGATTTCTTAAATGAGTTCGTTTCCCCTAAGTTATGGGTATGTAGTGAGAACAATTGAAAGTAAACTCATAAATGACTTAACATGTTCTGTTCAACTGAATACTTACAATATCCCCTCCATCTCAACTTGCTTCCAGCTCTTCTTGATTTCCTTGTCCTTCCTGTTCCCAAGCTCTATCAAAGGCTTGAGCCTGGCCAAACTATTTCCACACTTCTCTTCAATTGCCAAGGTGGGGAGAGTTGTTTATGGCTACCATGTTGGTGCCCCCAACATCATTCATTCTCTCTAGCCTAGTGTATTGGTTGTCTCATAAAGAATCGGTGGCAACAAGCATGCTAGGATCTTTTTACGCCCTTGACACCACTCTGCAATTGCTTCTGTGGGATACGCGAGTCTTATCCAAGTTAAACCTTACGTCCCTTTGGGAGAGAGACTCCTCTCCCAAGCATACAATGTCGGCCACATCTTCACATGGGTTTCCCTCCCATGGAACTATCTCCTCACATGGCCTCAACTGGTCCATGCCCCCAGCAATTGTCCCATATTGGGAACCAAGCACATGTAAAAGATCCTGATCTCTGTAGTTGCCCAGCAATTGCATAACCTTAACCTGGTGTTTACACAAGTTGCCCATGGCTCCCAAAGGCGATCCGCTTTATGCCCAATTCTTGTGTGCCCGTTCACAAAGTAAGGACCTAGCCTAGAATGCGTTAAGCTTTGCATACGCCTCACCTTCTCGAAGTTGGTGAATGTGACTTGTTCATCGACAATCTTCCTTGCACCGCGTATGGGCACTCTATTATCTCCTCACGGGATGTGTTTACTACAAAGCCTGCTTCCTTCATGGACCCACAACACAAAGGAATCATATAAACCACGAAGGCTAGAGAAGGATTAGATGTGTAGGAACTATACGATGTATGTCATTGTCTCCGTTATTGGTTAGGATGTAGAGCAGCCAATCAATCCTCCTTCCCTCGAAGTGCCCGCGTTTAGAAATGCCTTGGCGCCTCTTCAAGGCACAATGCCATGCCTCTATGGCAGCATTTGTCTCTTGGTTGAGTGAGGGGTACATCCTTGCAGCCAACACCCATTGACAAATGTTTTTAGTCCCTCCTTACTCATGTAGGCTGCCCGACAGGGTATTGAGGATGCTTCTTCACTAACTCTTCCAATTTCCTGGTGGCCTCTTTCCTCCACAGCTTCCACGTACTCTTCCCCATATTCATTGTCTCCAAGAGGGCCTTACATCACTGTACATAATGTAACCAAGCTCCTTGAACAACTTCGTTTCGATGCACCTTGTTCTTCACATTCTTACGTAACCATTTAATCCATGCCCTCCTCCGCGTGCCAAATGCCTATTTGCGGGTACGTGGAAAACCTACAAAAATAACCAAGGTTAGTACATATGGAATCACAACCAAGGATTAAGTTTCAACAACACATTCTTCTGACCTTTATCTTAGCATGGGCATCATAGTAATGATGCAAGAAGGTTGCCATTAGGGATCATCTTGGCATAAAGATTCCTTTAGTGCTTGCATCCACTTTGTTATAGCTCCACTCTCTTGAAATTGTGGTTTAGAAACGTAAGCCAATGGCAAACCATTGGAATACTCATCAAAAGGCGATGAGTGTGAAAGATAGAACACTGCACAAACATACATACCCAATAAATCAATGTACAAAATGAAGGTTCAGAAAAATCATACCTCTTGTCATTTTGTTTTGAAGGTAGAGTCCATGCAAATGGCTCCATTCTTACAAATCTCAACATGGATTCCCTTTGGATTGGAGTCATAACTCCTAACTGAAACAAGTCTCCTTGCTCATACATGAATACCCGAATCTTGGTGTTGTTGAACCCACATATAGATGCTAGTTGGAAGATCATCATGCAGCTTCCATGTGTTACGAACAACTCCCTTCTCAACATTGTATCGTCCCGAATTTTGAGCACATCATCCCTACACATGCTTTCAGTTCCATGCATCACGCTTCAATCTCCATCTCTCTTCATGCATATTCATGACACTCGTGGGTGTGCCATTGCACAAGCTTTTCGGACCGGTTAATCCTTCAATTCTTGTGAGATCCGGGTGCTAGCGAACTTAATCCCTGCCGAGGGGTCAATGGACTTACCATGGCAAGGCAAACTTTGGATATTCTTGTGATCAAAACCATAATAAGTGATATGTGAAAGTGCGGAAGGAGATAGGGGTTGCTGATTGTGAAATGGCAGCAGCCCCTCGTGCACCCTCTCCCCTCTGAACCCTTTTCCTGCGTCTACGGTGGGCGTGGTCCATCATCAACCACATGAGTGTTTCTTTGTCATGTCTTGAGGTCCATATGAACACCAATATCTGTATTATGCAAATACAAGTTAATGTAGACCTGTGTAATTCTAAAAGAACCACTTCAAATGAATCAAAATAACTTCAAGCAAACACAATAACTTCTTGGTTCACTCAATGATGATTTCCAATTAAAAACACATGAATCTAACAATGTCTATACCTCTTCAAGGTCAAGTAGGAATCTTTGTAGGGTCTTTTTAACACTCTCTCCTCACCTCGGGCTCGGGATAGAAGTTGCAAGGTGCTTGGGAATTCTTCTGCTCCCCAAGAATAAAATCTTGAACCCGGTTGGTGTGGATGTAGCAGGTCCACAGCAGCATCCGCCCACCCCCTTGAATAGTAGGTACCTGATGCTGCCATGATCAAACAACCCATTTGGAGGTGATTCGGGCTGTATTTCAGTCCTTAGCTGTAGAAAAATACTCAAAATATAAATGGGAATGCATGTCTCTTCATTGAAATGACTTAGTAATCGATTACCTCTTCTCTCTTCTCCTCTAGTTCGTCCATACCTGCGGCATTCCGGCTCCTTACCAGGCTACTTGACATGTGAGAGAGAAACCCGGAGAAACAACGTGCCCAAGGGTGATCGGGAGGATGGTCTCAGAACCTACACGTGCCCTCATTCGAGTGGCCAGTCCGTGCATGGGCTGGCAAGTTCAAACCTGGACCGTTGGGTGGGTCTACGCTTCAATCTCCAAGCGTCCATGCAGCTTCCATATCGCAGGCCTCAGGAATCCACGGAGTCACCCGATCAGCGTCTCGATCACGGAGGTCGGGTGTCAGTGATAGCGATCTGGATGTGATCGGAGGAGGGATCACCCACGGCCCGACTCGGGAAGGATGTCAGCGAGGGGCCTGCGTGATCGGGAGGAGGGATCTGCAGCTGATCGGGAGAGGATATCGGCCGAGGCCCACCGTGATCGAGGGATCACCACGGCCCACGATGTCGGGAAAGGATATCGACCGAGGCCCTAAATGATCGGAGGAGGATCCGCAGGCATGATCGGAGAAGGGGATCACCAGCCGTCGGGGAGAGGATGACCGGCCCTGCGTGATCCGGAGGATCACCGGCCCGATGTCGGAAGGATGTCGACCCGGTCCCGTGATCCGGAGGGGATCACCAGCGTGATCTGGAGGATCTCTGCCCGGGCGGGCGGAGAACCGGCGGGGGTTCGGGCGGCGGATCGGCACGGCGAATGCGATGCATGTCGGAAGTCACGGGGAAAGCGGGGGTCCCGAGCGGATCCGTCGAGAGCGCGCAGGGATTTGGGAGGCCAGGATCTAGCTCGGAGATCCCGAATCCGGGGTAGAAGTATCTTGAGCCTTCAATCGCCATCTATCGCGGGGAGCAAGCGCCATGGCGCATGAAAAACCTCGAGAATAGCGGGGCGTCAAAAATTTGAATTTTCTTTGGGATGGTGATTACGGCGGCGTGGAGAATAAAAGGCGGTGATTCCGTCGGCCCGGTATTTTCACGGACGGTGATTCCCCAAAAGGTATAAAGCGGAGGCAGGATGGACTCTGCGGATGGATGCAGCTGGGATCCATGAAGGAACACGGTACATTGGGAATGCGAATCTTGGGGGCCTCGAGCGGATCCGGATTTTTGGAGGTTAGTGATTACGAGAGAGTAGTCACAGCGATAGAATCCACCAAAACTAGGGTAAAGCTATTTTTCACCTAAGAAGGAGGAAGAGACAAAAAACCAACTTTTACTACATATCCTTAATGCAAAAGCCTTGATGACATTGAATATTAAAATACTATCCTCTCCAACGATATTATTTGGTGGAGGAGGAGGGAGGGAGGAGGGGGTTTTACTTGATCATTTTTTCAAGTTTTATTTTGCCATATATCTTATATTACTCGGCGTTATTATATAAAGGGAATGGGTACAAGTACAAGTTTCTCTTCCTTTTATTAGTCTTTTTTATTTCAAGTTCAAGTCTATTTGGTTGGAGGTGTGTCTCTGGAATAAGCGATGCACAAGCTGATCACGGATGGTCAAATTGGTGGAGAATCCCGTGGAAAGGGAAGAACTACTGAACCCGTGACTTGGTGCTGTAGTAGTGTGACTGTCAAATATCTGCGTTGGAATGGAGTTAACTTGGGCACTGGAAATGCTACGATACATTCTTTTATTTTCGTTTCTTATTTTGGGATCTTAGTGATGATAGCTATACTAGTGTCTTGGCATGATGTTTCATTTTTGGCTTCGAAATGCCTGATTATTACGAGATGTTGGCCTAGTGATGCGAAAGCAGTAATATATTAGGATCTTTGGCATAATGTGATGAGTATGAATCCAATAGAGCAGATATAGGAATTGACACATTATGCATATATGGTGCATGAGTTAAACTATAGAGATCATAAGTTGTGCTTAGTTTTATAGTGTGCATGGAGTCTCAGCCAGAAGCGCATTACGCCAAAGCATGCAAAAAAGATATAGTGAGATAATGTGATCTACATTTTGTATAAGTAAAAGTGGAAGAAACACACAAGTTGGGGGTTTAGAAATAGAAATACATATATAGAAATTTGAAGGTTATGGCCGGGCATAAAGTGATAAAGTAGAATCTGCGCGGTTTGAGATTATGCAGTGCATGCACATGCTATTGAGTCAAATACAATAAATGACTATGTCGGAAATTGAAGCTTCATGGTTACGCACTCCTAGCGAATCTTGTGCCAAACGTTCCTAGAAGTTAAATACATCGAGGATTAATCCTCAGTTCAGCCTCCACGATGCGGTTGTTAGACATTGGAGCAGGGGCAGTTAAAAGGCAGCTAGGAACTTTAAGTTAAATACAAGTTAGGCGTTAGACTCTAAGTTAGAAAGTTAAAACCTTGAGGGGCATAAAATGGTAAAATATGAGATATGTACATGCATGAGTTTAAGTTTAAACATCATACCTAAAAGGTTCAAAGGATAATGTATCACATATTGAGGAAACTTCCACAGTTGACCTCATACCATGAGAAATCGTAACTAGATGTTATAAGTAAAATATGGCGAGGATTAATCTAAGTTAAACCTCTCCAAGGTCTTTACATGAAAAATACTAAGTGATAAAGTGATGTAGAGTAGTGAAGTTGCTTGGATGTAAATGATTATGTTGAATATTGCGGGGATTAAGGCATTAAAATATAACTATCATTATAAGTTGTTAAGCGTCAAATGACATGAATATATTGTAGGATTTTGATTATATTAAAGGTTATGAGATAAATACTTGTTTTAGAACTTCAGTGCCATCATGGGCGTATGTCTTAGTATGGGTGACTGTACTACAGCGAGTTGGCACAGGTAGATGTCATGGCTAGTAGGCTTATCTTTGATGCTAGCATGGGTAGGTTTTTTAATTACACATATCCTAATTGCTTTTCTCATCACATGTTTTTATGGTGGCAGTCATTAAGCTTCTTTGGAATTTTCATGGGAAGCCAACATTCTAGAACACCTCGAGAATCTTAAGCAGTTCTATACACCATTGGAATACCAATTCCATCCAAAAATACCTTCAAAATTACGTTGGAAACCAAGGTGCTTCAGCTAGGAGTTGAAAAAGGCTAGCCCCAATGTTTCAAAGGTCAGGGACCAAATATCAAAGAAGAACTAAATCTTGAGAGTTGTAAGAACAAGGTAAGCTATACAATGAATACAAGGAAATTTACACATTAATTTGAATTTCGTCATAAAGTCTAGATGATCCCTCTTTGGGCCTTCAAATCCTGTTTTAAAATCTTAGATCCTAATGCATTTATTGATCTATAAGATTCAAAGTTATTGGAAAACGTATTTTCTAACCTACCACAAGATTTTTAAAGGTTTTAGGTAAGTATTGATATGTTTATCTGAAGTGATGGTGGATCGTGGAATCAATTTGTGTGAGAAAAGAACTTAATAAACTTAGGGTTTATCATGACAATAAAAGCATCGTACATTTGGTCGTTGCCAACATAAATTGACGTTCCAAATGCAAAGCTTTCCCTGGAGTGGAAATACTTATCCGATCATTCTATGTTGTGGTTGTGATGTGCCAGCGATTAAATTGGCTGATGAAGTCTCCACACACCCAAAGAAGGTCAAGAAACATAGCTCAAAACAGTGGAACTAGATTGATTTTTGGATCCAGGCGGAGTGGCGAGGTTAGGCTGTAGATCACGGCTTGATTGCCATGAAATGCCATTTTTGCGAGTAATTGAACTGAAGTTTGTTAGGTTCGGTGATTTTAGTGACCTTGTATAGACTTTTGGTAATATTTGTAAAGCGTTATTTTAGGACTAACGAATTTTTACTGGCGATAAAATTTGCTACATTCGCGATGTTTATATATTATTAGGTGGCGATATTTTTTATCGTGAATGAACTTATATAATATTGAAAGCAACTTTTTTTAAGCAAAAGGTTATTATATGTAGACATCCCAACGTTTAATGTACCATAGAATACAAATTTAGAAGGTGCACCTTGCTTATTACCTAGAAAAACTATTTTCAAATAATCTCTAACTAGCAACTAACTATGGAATTTCATAAAAGGGGCAAAGACCATTGAAATAATGTTAATAGTGTATTGGTATGCAACATGAATGGCTTCCTGAGGAGTCCATGGGGAACCGCACAACCTAGTGGTAGTTTCACTCAAATAAATACAGGTAATTATGGGAATATATTCCTTAATTGCTTTCAACCACAAAATACATATTAAATTGCATAGAGACATCTCTACCTTATCTTTTGCCCCAAGCTGCCCTATTGCCATGTGTAAGTCAAATGCGGTATTGGGATGTTTGCTTCTAATGTATGGGGAAAGGAAATGGGGTCCCCTTTTCGGTTAGGTGGAATTCAGGGGGTCCTTGACCGGCGATAAGTAGGGAGAGATCAAAGCTGAATCGAAAAAATTCTTTCCCCCCATCAATATAAACTTGAGGGAGCAAAGGTGCCCACTTTCCCACTAGCGCCTTAACAAGGTAGAGGCTGTTCTTCATACGGTTCCTGGCGGGCTATGTATGGATGTGCATGGCGGTTATTTGTACTGATTCATGGTTATGTAAAGCGGTTCTTGCGCATAGATTATGGCGAGTTCTTGAGCTCTATAGTCCGTCAAGCCAAATGCAAGGCTACATCATGCATAATAAACATTCACGAAGCAATTCGGTTATAGCTCCTCTTTGAATCGATTTTAAACAAGAATTTGGCCATTTAAGTATATGTCATAATCATTTTAGCTCGTATAGTACGAGATGCTCTCCAACTCCGGCAAATCCGGCCTAAAAGAATTCAAACCCGTGTACTCTTGTCTAATTCAGGCGGAGATCACAGGCATGAATACAAAAGCATGGCGGCTTTGTTTCTTGAGAGTTCGAGAAAGCCCTCATTGTTTTGGTTCATGGAATTTTGGGCCGGAGAAAAGGGACAAACACTTATTGCTTGCATAAATTTTAAAGAGATTTCATCGATTATCCCACATATCTTTGATACGCGGCGATTGGTTTTATGTTCTTTTGCATCAAATATTGAGGAAATTTGGTTCTTAGATTACATTTGTTTGCGGTACGTATTCATGCTATGTTATCTCCGGTGCTACGAGCCGAAGCGGGTTATTCTTTGTTATTCTGAGGGTTTGTTGCATCGAAGCGGGGAGGTATTGTTGATGTGCGTATGTTGTAAAATAAATTTTGCTAAACCCGATCGTCGAGATTGGAAGACCAGCACCGTCCAGTTGGCAGAAGTGACCGTGTCGGTATTCGGGAGATGCCTTGAGGGAATATGTCGACCTGTTTCTATAGTAGGTTTTATATTATTACTTGATGCAGCCCATTAGATGTAAAATTTTATTTCATCACGAGGAGGTAAATATGTCCTCAATTATAAAACTTAGAGATTTAAATTTGGCCAAAGGTTACCAACATCTCTCCTCCATATGCTATCTTAGCATATATAATTGCTTTAGTTTTCGTCGAGGGCGCTCATCACGGGTAGTTTAGCAATTTCAAAATAATCTGACGTTGCTTAGAATTTTTTCCTTAGCTATGGCGATCTCTATTCCAACTATCGGGCAAGGCAACACGGCTTGTCGTTGATGGATGAAGCGCTAATCCTAGCTACACGCGCTAGATTTTGGAGTTTCTTCTTTCTGCGTACGCGGGCCCCAAAATCGGCTTGCTCTTCCAATTTTGCAGCCATAGCGGCTTCCTTGCTCGGTAACTCGCTCGCGCTACTTTGTAGGGCGAGGGCCTATTTCCCTCTGCACCATTATTGAAAAATGTATGGTAAAATCGCGGCTCTATTATTTGATCTTATTGGATTGACAAGCTTGGATATGCTGTAAGAATTGGGGCTTCCCCTCGAACTGTGTTTTCTTCTTTGCTGCAATTTTTGAGCTATAGGGTTCCGTGGTCAGCTTCAAGATGGCGAGAATCATTTGAGACAGCTGGCGGATGCATGGCGGTGACAGCTGATGGTGAAACCCAGTGAGCACAAAGCCAAACATAGCCATAGCACAACGTTGATGTATAAAGAGGTTTTAATCGGAGGCGATTTTTCAAAATGGGGCGGGTCGGGTGCGCTTTCTTTCATTCTCAAAACCTTTACGTGAGATTTTGTTTAGTTGGGTACGTAGCAAAGAGATCACATTTCGGTATCTATGCTTAGCTGATTCGGCTTTGATATTTTATGGTATGGACGAAGCATGATACTGAAATATCATTGGGCTTGATTACTTTGCAAAAGTAGTGGAACACCTACTAGCGAGCTCTTACGGAGTGGTTCTAGCGCATTTCTTCTTGAGGACCACATTGATGCACCACTCATTAGGTTAATGACACGAAATGATGCTCATAAGCGAATGTAATAATGGTTTGCGAGTTTATGAGGAGTCAATGTGTGCTGCATCGCGAATATCTTGTAAAATATGAAAGGTAGGATTTTCTCCATTAGATTTTTCTTTATAGTAATGTGCAATTCTTTAATTTCACGAGTTCATGTTTGCTTGAAATCAGCCCCTAATACATGGAGTCCATTTAGGTTATTCTGCGAATATGGTACTCTTAGAATGCAATGCCAATCTAAGTAGTTTGGCCACACAAGATGTTAAAACCCCAAATAGAATTAGCGACATATGTCATTGATTGAGGTGACTTTTTCTTTGCCTCCCTGGTGTGAATCTTTTTCTAAAGATTTCTGGTTTTGCGGGCATGTGTCATGCGTCCTCGCTATGCCATGTTTTTGGAAACTCAGCGAGCTGGCTCCAAAAGCGGGAAAAGGTTAGTTATTCGACTTTCCAAGGAAGAAAGACTTGCATGGTTCTATGTTAAGTTTTACTTTGGATTTACTCCTTGATTAAATTCTAGCGTTTTGGTACTCAAGATGTATATATTTAAGGCTTACATTTGGCATTATGGGCCTTTTAGCTTGGTGTCATAACTTTCACAGACTCCTGGCGCTCATGGCCCAATAGATCTTAGATTCGTACATACAGAAACCCTGAGGTTATTTCATGAGAGAATTCTCTGCAATATATCCTTGAGGAAATGCTACATAAACCTTTCCATATGAGCTGCAAGATCAGATTGGAAAGCATGCAAAATCGTTGAGGAGGAGATGCGCTGAAAAAGTTGCCCTTTAGTGCAAAAGCTGGGGATACAATTTATAAACTCACGAAAATTACGATTATCTTTTGAGGCTCCTAATGCTTTTTGATGTTTAATTGTTGATGTTTAATTGTCACCCAAAATCTTATAACTCATTAGCTAAGATGGGTTGGACAACCATCAATTCTCATTGCCGGATGGCTGTCATTTTATGCGAGGAGCTTGAACACTAACGCCGATTGGAAATTCGAAGCCGCTTGAATAAGAATGTTACATAGACAGTAGGTATCATCAGCCATCATTTTGTAGTAAGCAATATATGGATTTTGTTTACAAGCACATAGGATGATAGTAAAGCCCGACTTTGTATAAGGGCACATTCTACCACTTTGTATACTAGAAATTTCCATTTCTTTCTTAAAATGATTTAGCTAGACTTAACATGTGTTGAATGATATGGGTTATGGACATGGAATTCCAAATTGAAGGACTACAGCAACAATTAGAAACAGGGAGGTTTGTTCCTAGGAATAATTAGACCCAACTTACCTTAATTATCACGAAGTTCTTACTCAAGGATAGGGCGGGCAGAAGGTGGAAGAAAAAGAGC
This sequence comes from Isoetes taiwanensis, assembly GCA_021234155.1. Classification (NCBI taxonomy): domain Eukaryota; kingdom Viridiplantae; phylum Streptophyta; class Lycopodiopsida; order Isoetales; family Isoetaceae; genus Isoetes; species Isoetes taiwanensis. Next base: position 1,049,524 of record JAJEKV010000058.1, on the reverse strand, counting down.
GGGTGGACGATCACAATATATATCTTCAACACCTTCCTTCGTTTAATAAGTGTAAAATTTCTTAGATGATCATGCTCACTTACCAAAATTGTTTAAAGCTATATAAACCACCCGATTATCCAAACACATATGAAAAAAATACCACGGTGACATGAGTGGCTGAAGACTAAAATTATCAGTTTCTCTGTTATCTTGGGAGCAAGCAAAAAGGCCTTTTTGGTGGTTTTAGCCACAAAGTTACAAACAAAGCCAGAATATTTGTTTGTTTTGCTCATTCCGAAAAAATATAGGCATTTTCATGGCAACATGGGCCATGATTACCTACGCCTAAAGTCCTTAAAAGAGGTCGGTCCTTTCATCTAATCAAAGGTTTTCTATATTTTCGGTTGCTAAAAAGTCATCGGAATAATATAATATTTTGAAGGCATCAAAAAGCATTTAATATTACATAAATTTAATTATCAAGACATATATAAGTCATTCTCAAAGATTCGATTCTTTTTGTTCTTTTTTATTTAAATGACCATTATGCATGGGT